>JAQIXP010002052.1:0-16175 GCA_034700285.1 Proteroiulus fuscus | reverse complement strand
ATTTTAATTATAATTTTTCACGCTCTTTTTATTAAAACCAACTTGTTTCAAAGTGAGACTGTCCCTTTAAATTTTCACAACTTTCATGGCTATTTTAAGATTTTCCATGATCAAGTTCCTTTTCCCTGACTTTTTAGGTCAGTATGAAAACCTGCACTGCTTACAGAAATAAAAAAAATTGTGTTTACCTGCCACAAATACAAGTGTAGCTTGCATGACGGCATCCTCCGTAAAAGTAGCAATAATGCAAGAAAATACTGACAAGAAAGTAAAAACAGGTAAGTTACTTTACACAGCCGAAGAAACACATAGATATTTAATTCCTTATTTTAATACAAATAAATGCACCTTTCCATCTGATACTCTTTCATTCCAGGTCGAATGCGGCGCATGACTTCCTTATGCGCCTCACAGCTCACTTTACTCGTGTAACGCAAGGCCTCCAATTCGGCTTTGGTTTTGACAACGCGGCTTGAAAAAGTAAACCAATCTTGATAGAGCCTAGCTAGACTTACCTAACTATTACTTAAATAAGCTTTATCATCACTCTTGCAACTAACCATTCTACGATCTCTCTATGAAGCAAGTCGTGATTCACTTTGAACCTTTAAAAATAGTAAATACCACATTTAATTAGAAAAAATTAAGCCCATCTATGATCTTTTTCCCCAGAAAAACAAATTCAACATACTCGGCGATACCATCAAATGCTGCTGGACGCGATTTTTTCCCACTGTCGGTATTAAGACCGTTCTGAAAATGATCAAATAGGTTATGTTCGATAAATTTCAACATACCCATTTCTAAAAATAAGGAGAAGAGTAACTTACCAGCAGTAAAAGTGGATCAGCTTTAAGGTCTTTTAAGGCTTTAGAAATCTTGAGAGAACAGCAGACAATTAATGTATTGTAAATTAATAAATTACTATATAACAGCACTTACTTCATCGACATAGTAAACTTCGTTCACGAGGTATTTCTGCTTAAAATCTTCACATTTTTGTAACCTGTAAATGTAAATTGGTGTAGTTTTAAATATTCAAGCAATAGCTGCAAAAATAAAAAGGGTATTCTTACTTTCCCATCCAAACGGCATACGAATCCGGCAATCTGGGCACAAACAAGATACCACGTCCACTTTTCACGTGAATTGCACCATAAAAATCTGGCTCTTCAACTCCGAATGCCCAATGGAAATACGATTCTTGACGGAATAGCATTTCTTTATCTGAGCAGTGATGAGTCTGGCTCTCGCCTCCTTGTAGCAGGACAACGGCATTATCGGATGGAATCTTTGGTCGAAGTAGTTCACATAAACGACGCCGGTTATCGGCGTAAAGTTTCATCGGAATGCTCAAGGTCTGATTCCCCCGACAGAATTCAGGACTGAAAAACGATGAATCAATGATATGCTTAGTCAGAGAAGTCGTAGGGACCAAACCTGGATTACAATGTTAATTCCAGATCAAAGAATAATATTTCCGGTATAAAAATTAATTCAAAAAAAAAAAAAAAAAATTTAGTAATATAATCGGGGGGGAAAAAACGTAATCTGTTGTCTTTCTTGCCTCAATTATAGAAAGAAATTTTAAACATTGATCATGCTCAAATGTAATATTATCCTTTACCGTATGCCTACTATCGAAGGCCAGACCCGTGTTGATAATATGACATTTGTCATTGCACGAATTTGTATTGCTTTCATAAACACAGGTAAATTCATCAATGATTTCCACCGTCTGATGAGCAGTATGCAGTAGTATGTATATAAACTAGGCTAGGTTTTTCCTAAAATTTTAAACATGTTTATTTTATTGTAGCCAGTTTGTGCCCTTATACATCAATCAAGTAGGCCTACCACACTACATGTTTTTGTATGGTAGGCTGCATCCTGAACCAAGCCCAAATTAGAATTACATGTCCAAAAATGTAAACCATGCAACATTAATTTTCCAAGTTAATTTACAGAAATGTAACTAAACTGCACATTATTTTTGATTATTATTATCATTATCCATTGCAGAGTTGCAAAGATTTCAAAAGCTAGCTGTATCGAAAGAAGTCATCAAGTTCTGCAAGATTTGCAGAATTTTATAGCTTGCCAGCAAGTTGTACAACTTTGCTATATATGACACTTTTGTGATATAGCGTGGACACACCTTTAAAGTGGCAATGCTGTCCATAATTCAAGGTTTTTCAAATTTGTGATATAAACCCCTGGGTGGTCAGGTTAAATGTACAACATGATAGCAACTGTTGTCAACTGTATCCATGCGTACCATTTATCAAGGGGGATTCATAAATTGGCGGACTTACTAAAATTTCTAGCAATTAGAGGGCATTATCCTGATTATATCTTAAAACTGTCAGCTTACAATGAAATTCATTTTGCAGTAAATGCCCTTACACATGAACACTGACTAGGCCTACATGAGCTAGAAAAAAATACTTTATGACATGGTATTTTACTCGGCAAATTGGAAAACAGTTTTATAAAACCAAAATTCCACAATGCTTCAGATAAGCAGGTTAGCTTTAGGGAAAAACTTGTTTGCAGGTATACATTTTTGTGGGTGGTGGTGGGGGGGTCAGGTTTTACTCATTGATGGGATTGGGGGATGAGAGCAAATATCAGTAGGCTAATACCATCACATTTAAAGATGTTGCAGTCCTGAATACATTTTGGTTCTAAAATGGTGCTCAAAACACGTATCAAGTACATTTGATTTGCTGGAATTTGCTCATTATTTGAGCCTCATTTAGGATAAAAACAATAATAGTTCAGACCAATAAGTGCTTAATTGTAAATTGCAGCAAAAGTGATACACTTTTGGAGGGAAAGTGGGGGGTATTATAAACCCCAAAACACCCCTACATTTAATAATTCTTCGAATTCGGGGGTCGTGAAAATTTTACGCCCTCGATCGTTGCTTGGTTGGGGACAGACTGTTTCCCTGTGATGACATAACATTTAAAAGGTCAGTTACAAGGATTGGATTTGTTCTCATGGGCCCTGGGTGGCATACTGCCAGAATTAACATACATGATTTCAAGTACAGGTGTGGGGCAAACCAATAAGTTATGCCAGGGTAATCTGGTTAGGCTTCAGGCGGGTATGGGGGCTCTGCCCTCCTCCCCCAGAGGGGATGTAGGTTTGGGGGGTCCCCCACCGGAACTGTAGCTGCGACAAAGTTGAGTTTAACGTTGGTTTGGATAGGGATTGCCTAAAAAGCAAGGTTAGGCTAGGTTTATAAGGGGGTTCTTAGGCAAATTCTTGCGCATATGGGCCACCGTATGTCATGAGATAAAACAGATAAACCAAACCTCAGCGCAAATTTGAAGTTTGAACTATGAACTCTTACAAATGGACGAGGTCTTGGCAGAGGGAGGAAAGCATACCGGGTACCAGTAACGTTAAAAAGATTACGAAGTACACCATAAAATTAATTCTCAGTTGACTGGTTTTACAGTTATTATTATTAGTTTGTTAATTTATCACAAATTATAACTTACGTTGCACGTAATCCGGCCATATTCCGAGCAAAAAGTTTGCGAACGTCAAGCACCAGATCCCTCAAGAACGAAACAGCTAAACTAAGTAACGCCACCTAGCGATAGAATGAAGTCATTAGAAAAGTACTGCAGAAAGATTAGGGAAAAACAGCTGACATTATTCCCAGACTTGTGTTCCCAGATCAGGTCAAGGTCAACAAAATAAACAAATAGCAAGAAATAAGCATTTGAAAATTGAATAGAAATACATTTTATACTGTCACAAGTTGAATTATAAGCACTCCAAAGTTATGACAAAACCAACTGATAATTTAGAAGCCGATTAAGGCACGTACAATTAAAAAATGACCAATAAGAAGAATTCAGGGCACTAGCTTTCTTAAAAAATTGATTAAGGTTGCTCGCCATGTAGGAATTTAAAAAAAGCGGCAACAATATGGTGCGTGCTGAGAATGTAACTGACAATCAATTAAGATTCATTTCTCCATTATTGAACAGTTATGGTGGAAAAAAATGTCCTTAAAAATTTATATTTACAGTAAAAAAAAAATCAGGCATATTTGTTTAATTCAAAAACGATTTCGTCTTCGTCATCATTCTCCATTTCTGTGTTGTTGTGCAAAAGAGGTGCCAACGATTCGACGGAGGTCCTCTCAACTTTTTCTAAAAACATAAAATTGGTCCAATTAAAATTATTAATGTTATAAAGAAGATTACAAATCCAGCCAACATGCAACTTTTCTAAAATAAATACAATTGTCGTAACATGAAATAAAATCGAGAATTAGTCAAATATTCGACACTATTTAATTAGATGATCAAAATTTAAAAAAAAAAATTCGCATTATATATTAAAATTAAAATATTCAAAAAGTGTTATAAAAGCTCATAGAATTGTCTTCAATTTAAATTACGATATTTTTTTTGCAGGAAGTGACATCATCATCTAATTATATGTCAAATGTTTTAATAAATAATATATAAAAAAATCTCCGCCAAATACATAGTAAACACTGTTCCTAGAAGCAGATACTTGCTCACCTACCATCTGACCTAAACGCCCTGGTGAACACATGTAGTGATATACCGATAACCGATATGACTAATCCGGCTTTATTTATGGCACTCATAGCATCACCATTCACTTGGACGGCCAAGTATAATGTTAAGACTTCCTATAAAAATAATTATAAACAAAATAAATCTGGAGAAAACCAATAGGTCAAGGCAAAGGAAGGCAAAAAGAATTTGTACTTTTAAAATTCCGGAAATAGAAAGAGTTAAACTAGAAGTAGACACAAGTAAGAAATACTCGCTGAGCTCCATAAAAAAGGCCAAGATAGAACCCGCAAGTACTTGGCCAATAGTTTGCAAAAGAGTGGTGATATCGTGATATCGGAAGACTAATGTTGAAGTGGCCAGCTTGGCACCTACAAAGCAATATTCAATAAAAAAATATATAATTTTAAGGAGTCACTACATGATTCATACTGAATTCTAAAAGTAGACTTCTCTGACCAAAAACAGTTTTTCCTGAACAAAATTTTGCCTGAACTAAGACTGACTTTTATTCCAATTTTGTGTGGCTAAATGCCATTTATTTCATTTTAGCAATAAAGCAAGCAGTCCTTTTTATCTTCAGGAAATTTTAAATTAAAAAAAAACCTACAACATAAAATACTTTTGATTTACAGGTAAACTTGCCACATAATTTTAGTTTTTTCTTCAATTGTCGGTTTGTGTAATTGAGCCATGTAAATTAAGTAATATTTTTGCTCAACATTTTTTTGCCCAATTCTTGTCCTGCTTTATTCAAAAACAGTCAACTATATTTTACATGCATAAAACAGCTGAAAATAAGGAGGTTTTCGAGAAACACTGCATCACGGGTGTACTTTTAAGCAATAAAATATTTTTTTTGTAAATGTAAATGCATACCTTCAAACGGAATGACTAAAGGAATTAATCCAATTATCATCCACGGCTGGATGTGATATATCATATCAATTGGATTAGCTAAACCTTGACAGAGATAAAAAATAAGAGCCAGGTAAAAAATTAACAAATATATATATATACATAATAAGCCGGACTTTTTCAGCAATCTTACCAATTTCTTTTTTCTGCATGACCAGCTGTGCGATTGTCCACCTGAGTCCACCCATCACAGATGCTAGCATCACCATAATAAATCCTTCTAAATTAAACTGTGTGGAACTGTAGGTGTACATGAATAAGCCCGAGGAAATAAGGAGAACAACAAACACTAAAGACAACCTCTAGAAAAAAAAGCAAAAAAAAAAATAAATAAATAAATAAAAATACATTTATAAGGAAAGAGTTCAAAAGAATATAAATTCTAAACTTTTAACTTACCAGTGTTTCCAAACCCAAAAAAATAGAAAATATTAAAATAAATATAATGCATGTCGATTTTGACATCGTGTACCTGCAAATGAAGGATTAAAATTAAATAAAAATCAATGCTAGCACATGCAAAATTAAGCAAGTTTCTATGGAATAGGCACAGGTAAGAGAAGTTTACCCCAGGGATTGATCATATTGCCTCTTAATAGTGAGCTGCTTTCAAAGGTAATTTGCTACTTTTGGAATTTCCTAACAATTGAAACTGCACCCCCTTCCACGAAAATTTGACAATGTTATTGGGATTCTAGCGTGTTTATATAGCACCTCCTCCAGAGATGGGACAAGGTACTTTCTGTCCCCCCAAACCCAAATGCTTGGCCTAAAATTCACTGCATGGACTGTCTTCCCCCCCCCCTTCCCCCAACAAACTATTTTTATGGAGCTACTTAACAACAATGGACCCACGGAATTCTTTGACTGTGACACAGTTACATGCGTTTTGTAATGGCTAGGGATCGTCCAAAAATAAGGTTAGGTCAGGTGTTTAGGGGGATCCAGGCACCCATTTAGGTTTTGGGGGTTCTTCGCCCCCTGGTAAGGTAGGTGCTTGCACAGCGTCCTACAGTGTTTGCCTCCATTGCTTGTGCTGGGCTAAAGTAGTGTCAACAACTATGGCTTCAGAAATTAATTTATAAGTAAGAGTTTTTCTAAGCACATTTATTAAATTCAACACGGTGTAACCTCCAGGAATAAAATTTCATGCAAATTACTGTGTAAATACACGTTTTTTCTTGTGAAAATGCAGTGGGTCCATTGTTGTTAAATAGCTCCAATTTTATAGTGTTAGTAGGGCCTATTGCCCGTAAACTGTGCTAGGTCCAAAAAATGTGGAAAAGGACTACATGAGCTGTCGGAAATTGAAGAAAGGTACATATAATGACACCAACTGTGAATCATTGGAAAACTTTCCCAATTTCGTATCGTTTCAATTAAACTAACTGAAAAAAGTTGCTCAAATGGTCGAGCATTAGTCAAATACTAAGAAACCAGTGTGCCTGCTAGATAAATTAACTTACAAAGATATTGTTATGAACTTAAAACTCCAGTTGGAAAGTCCAATATCTAATGCACTAGCAAAGCCAGCAATACTCAATTTCTTCAGGTAATCGCCCCAAGACAGGGTAATTCTTGTTTGTCCCGAATACCACTGTAAAATCATTCTGATTTGAGCAGCCAATATAAACTTGACCACCAAATGACAGATGACCACAGATAATGGGAATGGAAAGTCCTGCAATGTTAAAAATAGACAATTAATGCTCAATCAAGGATGTGTGCATGGTTCAATGGATAATTTTAAAACGCTAACGTGTGCTTACCTCTATAAACCATTTCTGATAAAATGTTAAACCAATAGAAAAAAAATAATACAGCACTACCAGTCCAATAGTTTTGCCTGTGAAGGCCCAAAACTTCACAGAACACAAGGTGGTCACAAGTAGTCTAATGAATTTGATTACACTATTAAAAACAAACGACCAGCGACTGGATTTTAATCCTCCACGTTTCGGCATGATTATTTATCGTGGACTCATTGTACATATAATTTGACACGTTGCCATTAGCCACAGTATTAAAAAAATATATATTAAAACTACCAAATATCACAAAACTTGTCAATGAAAGCAAGAATCAGGCAAACCTTGCAAAAATTACTAACAAAAATGCATCAGCGCCCTCTTGCTGATCGGACATCTTGGTTCATTATCGCTTATCTTTCCAGTTTTCATGTCATGTCAAGGTCATCTTGACCTTAGTTGAAGTAAGTAGTCGATAAAGTACAATTGTTTACTTTATAAAACAGATGATGTTGCAGGTATATTCCTTGCTAAAAGTAAAGATAATAGTTTAACTTAATCCATTATATATTCAAATGCAATTTAAACCTTTTACTCTTTAAACAAGTAAGAAACTCCCTTTTAAAAAAAATGACAACAGCCATCCCTATGGTAACGTGCTTGGCACCTGTCAACATTGCTTTGATTAAATATTGTACGCCTGTATTTATACTTTCTGGTTTGCTGTTTGTATAATGGAAAATTTAGCCCTGCTTTATTAACGTGGCATGTTCAATGTCATTAATTTTTTTCAGGGGGAAAACGTAATGAAGAAATTATACTTCCAATGGCTGGGTCCATAAGTGTTACTCTAAACACAGAACAAGTACAGACCTATACATTGTATATAAAGGGCTGTTCAAGTATTACATAACACTAGGAAAGGAGGAGGGGGATAATATCAGGCCTATGTTTTTTAGAGCTCTTAATGCCCGTCTTGAGAGGAGGTGGGAGCTGTGCTCTCGATGCTGATTTAATGGCGCTATCCAAGACACATTCCCCCACAGAACTTTTTCCTACAACATTAATTAAGACACATTCTGGTTAGCGATATGTGGGGTATCCAAATCTGATCAAAAAGCATTATATAATACTTGAACAGTCCCTCATCAAAATGTGATTAATAAATCATTAAATCCCAGTTTATCCCTGTTAGATGCACGCTAAAACTACGGTAGCCAGAAGCAGGGAGTTTACAAAAGATAGATTCTGGCTAAATGACAAGTATTTACATATCCGATTTTAGTTACTCTATTCATTATTTCTCTTATCAAATTGTTCAGTTATCCTATTTCAAATGTCAGTATTTTATGAGATAGTCCTTTTATTTTGTATCTCGGAATGATTTGGTCATTTTGCCTGTATCATGATAGAATTAACTGAAGTAAGAATATATATGTATATTTTTTTTTTAAAGAGAACAGTCTATGGATAATCCACGAATCATTGCCTGTTTAACAGAAAGTAAGCAGACTCGTATGGGTGCTTTCCTTTATTCATTGAAGTATTACATGGAAAGAAATTATACAGTTCCTAAATTTCATATGCATGCATCCATGAACTTATCAAACGAGCTGTTCTGCTGCATCAATCCAAAATTTCTAATTTAGTTGTATGGAATCATGTACACCAGGACTAGCCCTGATAAATTAAGGAAAGCACCCAATGTGATCGACTGATATTTAAAAAAAAAGGATACGAGAAACCAATATCCACCTTTTCTCATGCCAAAATTAGTTCGCAAGAGGACTTCTTTACAAAGAAAAGAGGACCAAGACACTGAGAAGGATGGCTATCACATTCACATCTGCTCAACGAACAATTTCCCAACAGCCGCAGGCCTGGCTTCATCAGCAGCCGGTTATGCTTGCCTGGGTCAGTCCTCGTTCATATATCCTGAACGAGTCTAGATATACATTGAGTAATTTATCGACTTTAAAATTCCAGTTTCAGCTCTGGCAAAATTGTACGGCATTGAAGGCGATATTTCAGGTTTAGCTAGGTACTCACTTGACAGATTCTTGATATCATTATACTTTTTTACATCAGAAGTAAATGAATTGAAACAGCAATTTTTGTTGACTTAATGTTCTACCTTATTTGAAGACGTGGATCAGGAAGTGCTTGCCGGAGTGTCTTAGGTGGCTTCGTCGAGTGGGTTCGCGGTGAACTCGAAGACGGGAGCGATTCGCTGGCTCGACAGATTGCGCCAGCTACCCACTGGCCAGAACTGCACATACTCGTGCTGGTCGTGAATGATCAGCCGAAAACGATTGGTAGTAGCGAGGCCATGAGGCGAGGAGTGGACACCAGTGACTTTTTACATTACTGGGCAAATCAGTGCGTTCCCAAACAGATTCCACTTCTTAAAGCAGCTATTCTGAAAAAAGATTTTCTTACATTAGCAGACATGACAATGAAGGTACGTTTGTTGGTAATAAAAGTGCACAAATGACAGCCATTCACCGGTAACATGTACAAATTATTATTTAGGCTAGTAACCAGCTTCATGCAGTATGTTTAGATGGCTTCCCCCCTGTAGCTTACATGAACGATGTTTCTCACGCAATTGTACATCTGGTCCATAGTTACAATTCACTAACAGGACGGACGGGACTAGCCTACACCTTTGATGCCGGTCCAAATGCTTGCCTTCTGCTAGAATCTCAAGATGTGCCAATGGTGACTGGACTGTTGCAATATTACTTCAGTCCCACGTCAGAAATTGAAAGTAGTTTTATCCGTGGACAAACCACCGAGCTGCCCAAAATGGACGAGTTAGAAGTAAGTTTGAGAAAAAAATTTAGTAGTAAATTAACAGTCACAATATAAGATTGAAATTTTTTTCAGAAATTGGTTGAGCAATTGAAATTACAACGGATGTCTGGGAAACTCCAGTACGTTATACATACAAAGGTGAGCCAAATTCTGGGTTTTATTCCTAAAAGATGCTGTCTACACAGTGGATTTCAATTCAAATAAATATGCCTTTGAACTTTAATAATGCAATCCAGAAATTAGATTATAGCAAAATAAAATTTTTGTATATTTTTCAGTTGGGCGAGGGACCAATTGAAATGAACGATCACTTGCTAAATGAAGCCGGTTATCCTGATGCCAAAAAATAATTTATAAATAAAACGTTTTGCGTGAAAAGTGCCTATATATCGTTAAAACTATCACAAACTAAACTTATTTATGGGTTAGCTATGGTACAATGGTACATGCAACAATCCTATATTTGTATAACTTAAAATCATTATAATGAAAATAAAATCTTTTTTACTCACCAGTTAATGTATTTGTGAATTTTATATCCATGGTAACATTGGTGCGGATTACTCATTCGATTGTGTTTTCTTGCCCCAGCTGCATTGAGGCTGAAACCAAATCTTGAATGAGTGGATTTTCTTCAATATTTTCATCCAAATTGATGCAATTTGTCAATGCAAAATCGGTCGCACCATCATTATTGTCACTAAGTTTCACCCGTTTCACGGAAGTTGCGATCGATCTCACTTTTCTCTGTATAACTTCAGCATTTTCCACTTCCTCGGCAGTGATATGCAGCCGATCCTTGGCCGTGATGGACTCATCCTCTAAATCACAAACTACGGCTTTTGCCCGCATTTTTTTGGCCATGTTTCGTTTTTCCGCTTGGGGTACGTACGGGGGCGGCGGTTCTCTAGGAAGTTCTATGTTGGCTTTCGCATTAAAAATTCCAGTGACCAATGCGGCAAAGATGTGATCGTCCTTATCGAATTGCTTGGCGATTTCCGGATGTTCCTTTAGCGTGTGTGCCTTCATTTCTTCGGCTAAATCGCAGGCGAACGAGCAGTGCCGACAAGGGTAGAGATTCAGCCCTTTGTGCATCTTGGAGCTCAGAACGTGCTTGCGAAGGCTATTGTTAGCATGGCAAGTGTAAGGACAATGAGGGCACGAATAGGGTTTGATCTGGTAATGAATGCGCATGTGGCGTTGGAAGTGATAACCGCGCACACTTTCGTAGCTGCAATATTCACACTTGAATGGTTTCACGGCCAAGTGCATTTTCTCGTGCTTTCTCAACAGGTGCCTCGTTCGTCCTGAATAACCGCACGTTTTACATATGAAGGCAGATTCCAAATTGTGCACGCTGCTGTGATTTTCCAACTCGCTCGACGATAGAAATGATTTGTGGCAGCCTGCAAGAGAAATCATATCATTTGGAAACTTCTACTTGTTCTCTTTCTAAAAAAAATGCATTTCCCAAGAAAAAATAAGTTTCAAAATTTTTATTTGAGCAACAAAAGAATGACATCACCAGGCAGAACTTGTACATTATGCCCATAATACAGGTGTACGCCTTTCAGCATGATCATTTCATATCAGTTTGAGCCAAATTGTGTTTGAATGCATGATCTTAAAGCTTAATCCTAAGCAGGGTGGTAGTTGACAAGGGAATTGGGGTTTTTACCCCCACTTCTTCGTGGCAATTCCCCCTTACCTCCTTTTGAAAAAAATCCCTGGGGGATCAGAAACTAACCCTACCACATCTATAAAAAATTTATAGCAAACTTTTGCCTCCCAATACCTTTTAATACTATACTTAATTAATGAAATTAGTGTTATAAGTAAACTTTATGCCAATGGGAAGGGCTTATACTACACCCTCCCCTCTACCCCTATAAAAAACCCTTACGGTGCACATCACTTCCCCCCCCACCTTCATCTCTGAACTCACAATTCTTAAAGTGAATATTAGAGAATCCCAAAACCTGTTTAAGAGATTGTCTTGTCCCTGAAATACTTGGGGGTTTTTAAGTTATGATTCTTGGGGAATCTTGAGGAATTTTAACGATTCCTAATGAAACTTGGAAATAATTCTATATCAAGGAATTGGGTAAACCATGGTCAATTTAAAGATTTTCCCTGAAACTGAATCCCCTACCCATTCAGCTAGTGTCATACATACCTGAGAAGGTGCAGGAAAACTTCCGCCCTTCCTCGGTATGTATTCTCATATGGACTTGGACCCCAGAGCTAGAAAAAAGAACTTTTATAGCATTAAACAATCGACTAAAATCCATCCGCAATGTTATTTTGTAAAAATAAAATGCAGAAAAGCCTCACCGGTTAAAGAATGATGCCCCGCAAATTTCACAAAAGCATTTTTTTACGCGGCCTTCATCGTGTGTTCCCAAGTGATCGCTTAATTTCATTTGCAAGTGGCTCCGGAATGGGCAATGTGGGCAAGTAAATTTCTTCTCTCGGTGCAGAGTTAGTTCATGCGATATCAAAGTCATTTTCTTGGAAAAGGATGCCCCGCAAATCGAGCACACGAAAGGCTGCTCTCCCGTGTGAATGTAAAGATGAGTACGTAGCAGCATGGCCGTTAAGGGCTTCTGACAGACGGGACAATTGTACACGGTGTGTGGCTTTCTTGGTTTTTTTACTTTCTCTTTCGGATTTTTCTTGCTATTTTCGTCGCCATGTTCTTCGGCAACTTCCCTCATGCTGGTTTCAGCAGTGGCACTTTTGTCAGTCAATTTTGAGGTGTGCATGAGCTCGTGAAACAATAGTCCAGCTTTGGTTGCTGTTCGGAACTTACAAAACCTGCATGGAAACTCCTCCGTCGGTTTCAAAATCCCCTTCTCGATATCGTGCGCATCTTTCGTGTTGCACAGGTGCAGCCGTGTTTTCAGATGCATCGTCATTTGGTATGGATAATAAAATGTTTCGAAGCATGGCTCACAATACAAAAGTTTGTTCTGATGAACTGTCTCTAGATGACTTTCCAAGTCTTTCCTGTCCCTTAATGCAGCGTCACAATAACCACACTGTTTTATACGTTTCCGCTTTGGGCCGGTTACTTTGGAATACCTGAAAGAACTGTCAGACCCAGAATCTTCTATTTCATCCTGGGAATCTTGTGAAAATTCGCTTCTGGATTCCTCAGGAGTAGATTCCGAATTTGCCTTATGATCTTTCCGGGCGTTCCTTTTAGTTCTGCACTTGTTAATGGTTTTATCAATAAGCAAAGATAGAGCCGATGTGTTGGTTTTTTTATTGCAGCTAATTTTCTCGTTGGATTTTCCAGAATTTAGTTTCTGGAAGCGGCTTGTAGTCCTTCTCTTCAGTCGAGTAGAACGTCTCTGTTTTACCGGATCAGCATTGTTATAAATGGGCGCTTTCATGTGCTTCCACTTCAGGTGAGCCAAAAGTGCTTGACGACGCACACAACTCCAGCTACACTGTGGGCAAAAAAATTTGTTCGTAGCCGAGACTATTACAGGATTCGAACCTGACACTTCTCGTTGATGAATAGGGTTATTTAAATGCCCCAGCATATCTTCATTTGTCCAACATTGGTATTTGCAGATGACACACACTAACTTGCGATACAGTCCTATTTTCTTCTCATGCGCTTCCTTGTCCTTAACCAAATGGTTGACTAGCTCCTTTAGATCGTTGAAACTGGATGCACAAATTGAGCATTTATAAGGTGCCAATTTAGCCAACATGTCAGCATAGGTCACTATTAGACAAGAGTGCTGAGGATGATCTTTGCTTGAATCCCAATGTTCTGTGGAAGCAAGATGGAGCACAAGTTCCTCTTTCGTTGTAAAACTACAATTACATGGTTCACAGTTGAAACACAGGTTCAAAGAGCAGCTCAATCTGGAGTTTCCAGCCTTTGAAACTGCCAAATCTAAGTCTTCTATCGACCGCTTATTGATTAGAAATCCTCGTTTTGGACACTTGGATTCTGTTCCAGCTGAACACATTGCAGATTTCCCCTCTTCCAAGTTTACCATGACTAATTTTCCAATATCAAAACAAGCTTCAGATTCTTCTTCAGTTTTGTTACTTGACATTGTCACCTTCTTCAAAAATGCTCAAAGTTCGCCAGTTCTTCAGTTTAACCCATATCACACACCTCACAATCAAGATATACTAGACCAGGTGATATACATTAAAAAACTTTAGCAATTGCCATCAATAGCAAATGCTGAATTGTTAAGTACAAAAGTATATAAAAAATAAGGAATAACTGCACCTCTAAATTTTGGACTACAAATTTTCATCAAGCAGGCATGTAAGAAACCGTTTTATTAACAGTCCCATTTGATTCATAACTTCTGTTTATAGTTATAGTAATAAAGTAACATTTTTAAGCAAATTAATATATGGCCAACCTTTAACTCGAGGTTTAATTCTTAGAAGAAACATTATTTTGTTTACAAAATTCGTCCATCTTTTTCAGGTCAGGCTACGACGTCACATTGCAAATACCGGGTGTTTCAAAAATATTTCTTTTCGAACGGACTGAATACTCGCGCACAATATTCCAGGTTATCAGATATGTGGTTAGATGGCATATCTTGCCTAAACCTAAATTTTTGAATTTTTCAAAAACCAGTTTATTTTTAAATTAAAGATAATAACAAATTAAGATTGTTATTAAGGCTAAACTAAATACTCCGTAATTCACTGATGCAGATTTCTACTGCAATTTCATAATAAAAAAAAACATTATACAATAAGACTTGTCTTATCGCTTCTCCGGAAAGCTTTCCAGAGCAGAAATTGTTCGAACATTGTTTCTCACAAAATCATAAAAGTTCACCATCGTTTTTTCACAGCGAATTACCGATAACGTCCAAGACTTGGTCGAACGTATACCCACAATTGACGGTGGCGGAAATCAAAATTTTCATAAACATAATAAATTAACAAACTTTTTCAAGACCTTTAGGAGCAGATGACAACTTCTTGTCCTTCGACTATCACATCCACTTGCTCGTCAGGATTTCCATGAAAAATTGGAAAAATGTCAGAGTTGACGTCAACGGTTGAATAATTCTTTACAAAATAATCTGACGAGCCGCTGGCAACCTTTTGTGCAACACATTTCGCAGAAAAAGTTTCAGAATCGTCCTGCCTTTTGCCGATTTCTATCAAGTCTTCGATGGCCTTGCACGTTTCGTTCGGTGTCCCCTCAACGGATTGCTCCTCTTCATCCATGCTGACACTTGCATCGTTGTCCGAACTACTTTCGGAATCCCTTAAGTGCATTTTCTCGTACAAGGTTTTTATGCGTGAACGAGGGACGTACGGAGGAGGCAATTCGCTTGGTACTTTTTTGTCGGCTTCCGGATTAAAGATCCCAGTGACTAACGATGAGAAACCCAAGTCGTCCAAGTCGTATTGTTTGGCGATTTCTGGATGCTCGATGATGGTATGCGTTCTAATTTCCTCGGCATAATTGGTTCCGAACGTACAATGCCGACAAGGATACACGCTCTTTCCCTCGTGAAACTTGGAGCTTAACACGTGTTTACGAATGTTCCCTTGCGTGTTGCAAGTGTATTTACAGTAAGGACATGAATAAGGTTTAACTTGGCAGTGTATTTTCATGTGGCGCTGCAGTTTGGATCCTTCCAAGCATGCATAGCTGCAATAGACACACTTATATGGCTTAAGTTTTGCATGTCTTTTCACGTGCCGTTTTAACAGCACTTTTGTCTTTGTTGCAAAACCACAGGTATCACACAAGAACGGTGCTTCCTTTGTGTGTGTTCGGATGTGATATGACAGCTCGGAGGCAGATGTAAAAGCTTTTATGCAACCTGGAAAAAAAACTTGAAAATAAATATATTTGCATGCCCCTATTGTATCCCTTTACTAATATAAAATGTAAATCTATAACATAAAATGTATATCTGCTAAACATTTTAGTAGAAAATAATCAAAGAGAAATCTCCCTTTATTGGAAATTAATTTCAAAATAAAGGTAAATAAAAGTAAACATATAAACTGAAATTTTAATCAGTAATAAATAATTAAGGGGGCTGTCCACACTTTTAAAAAATGCATGCTCCTATGGGAATCTCCATGTTAACTAACGGTACATATT
>JAQIXP010002051.1:0-16177 GCA_034700285.1 Proteroiulus fuscus | reverse complement strand
AGAGAAATTCTTCCTGAAATAAGGGAATATCAGAGAAATTCTTCCTGAAATATGGGAATATCAGAGAAATTCTTCCTAAAATATGGGAATATATAAGAAATTCTTCCTAAAATATGGGAATATCAGAGAAATTCTTCCTAAAATATGGGAATATCAGAGAAATTTTTCCTAAGATAATGGAAAATTAAGAGGAATATGCCCCAAAAATAAAAGGCATTTTCCCCATAGCATAAACAAAAACAAGTCAACATTAAAAATAGTATTATACTCATCAATGATAATAATTTCTAAACTTTTGTAAATAAAATAAAAAACAAAATATTTTAAAATCTACATTAAAAAACTGCAATATGTATTTTTCGTGAATCTTACTTTCCTGCATCTTTCTATAAAATAAATATTTACGTAACATAATAACATCATGTCATAATGGGTTTGCCATAAACAAAGATGGCTGCCATTCCTAAGTAACTATCCAAAATTGCCCTTCCCATTGTGGCAACTTCCTGCCACAAACTCTTCCTAATGCAAAACAATATTATAATTACAAAAATCCATGCTTATTAAACTTGAAACTGCATTTCATTACCACTTACTTACTTTAATTACTTCTGATTAGAATTAGTTAATTAAGCGTGGGGGCTTCAGCAGGGGTTTCATAATAACAACAAAAAGAGCCTGTTATTTTTTCCATTATAATCTTTTCTCTATCCTTTCATAATGCATAATATTCTATGCAGCTAATAAAAGGGTCTTTTTATGAGAAGTGCATTCTTAGCATACAATGAACCGCTAATTAATTCACCTTTTCTTACCTTGTCTTCATGGTCCACGATGGCACGACGACCGCCATGTTGATTGATGGTACCACAGCATGGAGCCAACCAAGAATATCGTAATTATTTCGCCCAGGGTGGCCACAAAATGAAAATTGGCCATTCATTTTCACAACATATTTCCCAGTGTACACTATTATGGGGGGGGGGATGAAAAGATACGTTTAATTTAAAAGGTACATCCATTGCAGGTGCCCACTTCCAAAATAATCACACACACCTGAACTGGACCTTCGCTAATGCACAACAGCCCAACTTAGAATCTTGACCTTTTAATATGAATGCCAACGACTGGACTTTAGTCCTGCTTTAGCCTCGCTATCTAATCTTGCCAAGATCACATCTGTGTGGACCACTGACCTAAGTCCAGAAGAAAATTCGGGTTAATTTTCATATGACCTTTGCACCTTATATCAAAAAAGGAATGAAAACGACCCTTTTACGAGTTCCATTAAAAGGGGAAGATCACCTAAAAAATATTTAAAAGTAATAAAATACATTTATTAAAATAACATGTAAGTCTATATTATGTTAGTTATTTAATAAAATTTTCCCATCCTGCAATACCTCAAGCTCATAGGCGTGTTTTGGCGTTATTACCCTGTTACCATTTGGATACATAGTTAGGACCTTGAGCGTTTTACTGTTGACGCTAGCTGTTTTATCGTTTTGGATAACGATGTCGGGTGACCAACCTGTTATCTACCTAACAGAAATTATGGATGCTTCGTACAGGAAAATCATTGTATGAAGAACTTTGCGTTTTAGCGTTTTGCTTGAATCCTATGATAGAGTTAACAACTACTTGTAACCTAGATAACTACAGCGTATGACAGGGTAGGTATACAGCGTATAACGCCAAAATACGCCTAATACCTAATTTCGACCAAATGTAAAAAAGGAGGTAAAATTAACCGAGGGTAATTTGGAAAGTTCTTAAACATAAGTTTGACCTTCACACCTCTGTGTATGAATGTACACAAGACGTGAGATTCTAGATGGTAACGTCAGATGTAACATTACAAGGTGAATTTTATTACAATGACAAAATACTTAAACTACACACTGGCATGTCAGCCATGATGGTTCTAAATTGCTTTGAATTAATATGAAATTCTGTGAAAAAAAAAAGTGAGATTACATGCAAAAAATTAAACTATACAATGCCTGGACAACCAGTTTATATAAGGCACTCAGTTCAATCTAAAAACCTTAACTGTAGTGCAAATAATGCTTAGTCAGATATAACCCTTAGTTCATAGTCAACTTTGACCACAAGACTTCTTCTCGCAGGGTCAGTTTGGCATATTATTTGAAAATCAAATTATGGTACTTCTATTGTTTTCACTTTATTGTTTGGCCATGGTTGACTTATCATGTGCCAAGAGTTATCCATTACCAAGCATTATTTATACAAGGAATATTCAGTTCAACTTGAATTTGCTTTAATATAAAATAACCTTTTGAAACTGCTACCAATAATTAATTAATTAAATGGAGCGTCACCAAGTGACGTCACAGAGAGGGTCAATCATACACGTATACAACGCAAGCAATATAAGTTAGGATTTCCGTAGCAAACAAATCCTTACCTATAGGCCTACTTATGGTCTATGCAACTTTGTTGTAGGATTGGTCGTGGTGGGAGGCAGCCCAAGCAGAAGGTACCTTGCCCCCCCCCCTTTCCCCCGAAGTAGACGCATATACTTTATCTATAGTTCCCGACAGCTTATCTAACCAGGAGCACTCGCAAAGCGCTTCCACTGCTCTCCTGTGCGGGGAAGGGCTTTGCAAGTACCGGTTGAGCTCCTGGTTAGATAAGCTGTCAGCAAGTATTTTATATTAAAGCAAATCCAAATTACCAATATTCTTTTTGGTTATTCGATTGAGTTACAAAATGGCCACCCATTAATGGCAAAAGCCGGTGTATTGTGCACAACAACTGATGACGTCACGACATTCTGAACCCACGTGTCCGAGCATTCTTCAACGTTTATCACATTATTATATATTTTTTCAATTTTCCACGAATATAATAATAATATTCCACCCCAACAAAGTTGTGGTGTTGCATCGTGACTAGAGATAGGCAACAAAAATGTCGCTTTAATTACAAGGCGTAAGAGAGAAAAGCCCATTTTAGGCTGTCACGGAAGGAGTTTTCTCTTTGTGATCCATTTTACAAAGAAAAGCTATAATTACAGTACTGGACAGCATTTGAGGTTGTACTTGCATGGCACGAAATAAGGATCTGATGTAATATATGGAACGATGACTATTTTTTCCTCGAAAACAAAAACATACTTAAAATATGGCATATTTTCGGCCCAGCCTTATAACTTGAAATCTGAATACTCCCCTTTACGAAGTAAAGAGCCATCTATGATCAATAGCCTTCAACTACCTTTCGGCCCATAATAAAATGGCGGCCCGTGTTATTTGTCATAAGGCTTATATGGCGCCATCTATGATGAACAGCCCATCATAAATGGCAAGGGCTGGAAAATGGCCCATTTACAAAATAAAAATTCTAACCGGAATTCCTCAACATGATTTATAGGCATATAGTTAAAGGGAAAGTCCCACATTGTAACAAGTGATACACTTACAATTGTTCACACTTATTAGATATGAATGGCTGTGTTTTTCCATAGATTTCATTAGACACGTAAAATTGATGGCGCCTTCTAGGATATGCATGTCTATACGTGTTGAACTGATGCCTCTTATCCAGTAGAGGGCGCTACACACAGTCCATAAAAGGGCGCCTTTTTGGGCTTTGCATTCTCAACCAAATCCATGTATTCAGGACATTTTATATTTAATGATTGGTAGGCTCGAATCAAATACCAATTTCCATGCCTATCCTAATTTTTCATGTTCTTCTTCCAACAACCACCTTCTTTCAAAGTGGAACTTTCCCTTTAAGCATATATTCTTATTCTAAGAGGAATATAAGTTACTTTGCAAAAGTAATAGGGATTGGAGGGGTTTAAAAAGTAAGTCCTTATGCAAACGTATAATTTATGGATAACTCGGCCACATAATCTGTGTTCAAATTCATTTTCTCAAAATATTCCATCTGCTCTAATTCACAAATGTCACATTCGTTGATAAATTTTAAAAAAACCTACCATTCCAAAAAAAAAAGCTAAAATCGCATGTCAGTTTGGGCTACTGACCAAGGGCACTTCTATCAAAGTCAAACTCATTCTAGCACAAAAAAAATGCCGTAAGGTCTGTACCTGTAGCAAAAATCCCCTCGTTTTTTTCCGAAATAAATACCCTGATAACGTTGAGATCATAGATTTTGGTCCCCCTGTTGTCATACATTTGTGAGTGGGTCTCCATTAAGGTATTTGACAGTGCAATGTGCCTTGACTAGTGGCTTTGTTCCTCATTCGGTGCCAATCTTCCCATCGGGGAGCGCAGATGACCACCGGACAGCCCAGGAGAAACCTTCCCAGAAACATAAATTCGCCAGAACCGAATTTCACGCCGCAGCGCAGCGGAAAGTGAACCACGCCCACGTAGGAGGACCCTCCTAGTGACGTCTTGGCCGGTTCATTAGTCTTCTTTCGGGTGATGTTACGGTGGTGTAACCGACGGCGGCCATGACGGTTTCGGACAACGCCCTCTAGCGGTGCCAACAGGCGTCTCCTGGATTTCTTGTAACTAACGAAAACTTTGGCATTTTGTTTATAGACCTTGGATGCCCCCACTTTCAATTCTGTCCTTTCCAAAGGCTGGTTATCTCTAATTCGAAGCATCCGTCCTCGAACAGCTAAACAAAAATATACAAATCATATAAATTATTAGTTCAAAATCCACACTTTAATTTACGATCTAAACGATGGATGCATCGGGTGATTAATTTAAAAGTAGCCTCGAAAAAAACATCACTTGTATGCCTTATTTTAAAGTTGCCAGTTTTTTTTTTCTCCAAAATTTAGGACACATGTGAACCGCCCCTTTAGCGAAATCTGCGAATTTTTGTGAATCTTAACATGAATTCCAGAATTATTCTTAGAATCTCAAATTGAATCAGGTGTGAACCCAATCAAAAGATGCTAGGAAGAAATGTTGAAAAAGCAATACATGTCAAGATTTGCAAGTGAAATCTTATGTGAATCTCCGTGATTCCTAAAGAATCAATCAGAATTTATGATCCCAGGATTACTTAAGTCATCAGTTACTATAGGAGAACAATGCATTGAAATTTATTAGCATTTCACTTCAAATTATCAAAAACATCTGATCAAGATTTAATTAAAACTTACAAAGATTCTTAAAGATTCACCAAGATGGACCCATTGAGATTAACATATTTTACTTAAATTTAACAGTATCCCGAGATTTACGAATCAATGATTTCTCTAATTCACCAAGATTTATTCTAATTTAACAAGCTTCTTTGAGATTAACCAGGTTGGATTATTTAAATTTAACAAGATACTCTTGAGATTTACCAAGATTTACATAAATTCACAAAAATGTAGGCCCTACTAAATTTAATTATGCAAAATTTCATTAATTTTACCAATATCCTCTTAGATTCAGAAATATAGTTTTCTAATTTATTAAGATCCCCTAAGATTCATCAAGATTAGCTTTTATAGGCTTCTATTGAGATTCACTGTTATAGATAAACTGAGAATTCCAAAATTTACTTAAAACTCATCAATATCATCTGAGATTAACCAAGATTTACTTAGATTTAGCAAGATTCTCTAAGATCCATCAGATGAATCCAAAAAGATCCCCAAAGTTACTTAAATATAACAAGATTCCTCAAAAACACTAAAGATCCATGGCTCTTCTGAGGTTCCCAAATTTACTTACATTTAAAAAGATTCTCAAAGATTCACCAAGATTTCATAAAGCCACAAATTCTTCGCTCATATTGTTGGACTGATGCAAACTCAAAAGGATTCATTCATTTTAACTCAATTCTCAGAAATGTAGGCCTATGGCGGACTGGTCACTCATTTAGGGGCTACTTTTAAATGAATCGCCCTATATAATTAGTTCATTGGCACTGATTATAAAATAGTTAATTGCTGAACTTAAGACTTGTGTCCTGCAGTAATGAGGTTCAATGATATTTGTGCCTTATTTGTTAGTTTAACATAAACATGTAAACTAGGATCCATAATAAACAAAAATTTGTAAACAAATTTATCAGCTTTACAAGAATTGAGCTGAAATATTTATAGCCCCATACTTCAAATAGTTAATAAACTGCAATGCATGTGGACTATGTCAATCTTTTAATTGCTCTATTTTATAATGACTAGAATTTAAAAAAAAATATATTTCTCTTGAAATTCCAACAAATTTGCATTAGAAAATTATTTTTCAAAATTTATTGTTATTAGAATGTTTTAAGATTTGTTTCTCTTATATTTCTAGCAGATTTACTTTAGAAAAGAAAATTATTTTACAATTTTTTTTAGAATAATTAGCAGATTTGTTCTTTTCAAGTTTGTCATAATCTTTGGAATTTTTGACAATTTACTTTTTCCAAAACTTTTCTTAAACTTCCAGCAGAATTTTTATTCCTCGACACTTTCAGTTTATTAATGAATTTTTACTAAATTTGTGTTTATTAACATTTTCTTAAACTTCCAACAGATTTGCAATACCATTCCTTTTCTTTCCGTGCTTTCTTTTTCTTAGAATTCACTAAAAAGTTTTTATTAAAATGTTTCCTAAACTTCTATTAGATTTGCATAATAATTTGTATCCCTCAACACTTTTCATTTTTATAGAATTTTAAAACAAACATGCTTTTCTTACTATTTTCTTAACTTCAGCAGATTTGCATTAGAATTCCTTTATTCCGTGTTTTCTTTTTTCAATTTTTAACAGATTTGCTATTTTCCAAAAAAATTTTAAAAACTTTTAGTATATTTTCATTACAATATTTATCCCTCGACTGTTTTTTATATAATTTTTAACAAACTTGGTTTTCTTACAATTTCCTGAAACAAATTTGCATTACAGTCCTCATTCCCCATAAAAAGATACATTTTTGGAGAATTTTTAGCAGACATCTTTTTCTTAAAAATTTATTTTTGCCAAATACTTACCCATCCCATTTAGCCAAAAATGCCAGTTTATTTTGATATTTTAAACGAGTATTTCCAGCAAAAGCATTTCCACTTTTAATTATATATCACAAGATATAATTAAAACCAAAATGTTAAGTCCTACACACACAGATCCATGGCATTAATTACTCGAATTCAAGATGGAGGGTAAAAAACTCGAGTGGAAAAATCCAATATAATCTTTTTTCACCATTTCATTTTCGTATCCCTCCAGGTGGGGTAATTCAACTTTCATTTTCAACTTTGAAATGCAATCACGAATGTACAAGAGGGTTTTCGTTTCATATTGGCCTGATGTTTTTGCATGAATTTTCATTATTAGCTCTTCCCTAAATAGGCCTTACTATTTACCATTGGCGCACGTTTTCTCTATTGTTACGGAATCCCCCTAGTGTTTTTTTTCTCTTTTAATTTTGTCTTTTTTCACATTCCATCAACCACCCACTGGTGTTAATCAAGCTTGCATTCAAAACGAATTCAATAAGCATAAATTGTGCATTTAGCACAGACCATCACCTGGTTACGTTAAGCCTATAGTTAAAAGCGGGATTCCCCATCATCTTTGCAACATTGTATTATTATTTAAATAAAAATTATCATAAAATTCACCTAAAAACCCCATTTCTCACCCCAGAAATTGCAGCTGTGGTTTTGTTTTAAACTAAAATTACACAATTCTTTTCCCCAAGTTTCCATTATATCGATAATTCAATTCCCAAGTAGCGAATGAGCCAATTTTTTAAAAATGAGATAAGTGAACAATTCGATGGCTTAATTTAGAAGTAGCGAATTAGCCAGTTTGTCAAAAATGAGATAAGTGATCCTGGAAGTGTCCCTAATTAATCTAGTTACAGAAACTACTTTAACCCACAATTATTGTTTAAGTTAGTGAAGAGTAGCGAATATCCAACAAGGTATCATCCATAAAAGTTACAAGAAGTGAATGATACGTTAGTTTACCTTTTAAAAATTGCTCGTGACATGTATTTTTATAAAAATACAAGTAACGAACGTGACAATATTTGCCATTTTTTTTTTTGCATTCACTTTATTCAATAGGCAAACTAATGGATGTGCATATTCGCTACTTCATACTTAATTTATTTTTGCTTTCCTGCAAACTTTATCATAGACAAACTAGCGAATGTGCATTTTTAAGCCTTTTATTTTTCAAATTGCTTAATTAATTTTACTAATTCAATTATTTAACAAAAATTAGAACATTTCCTACAAAATACCGGTATATGAATTGTTTCATCTGTTCAAAAAATGTCACCCTTTTAACTTTGTTTATTTCCAAATTACACCTTTTTTCCCATAAAAAAACGCTATTATCTCGAAAGCAACTTTTGGCTCATTCGCTACTTCTGAATTAAGCCATCGATATTATAAGAATTCTATACGCAAATAATTTTTTTTCCAAAAAAATATAACTACAATAGAATTACTCATTTGGTGAGTTCAACTTTAAAAAAAAAAGATGAAACTGACCTCAACTTTAAATAATTATATTTTGACAGTGCAAGAATTTGCATAGCAAACAGAAAGCATGCAATTTGAATATGTTTTGAAATGCCAACAACAAAAGGCCATCTGCCCATGACAATACGGAACACAAACAGTGTGAACTATAATAACATTTGTGCGCAAATAGATTTGAAAAATCAAAGGCAAAATTGCGTAATGGGGAGGGGACCAACCATCGACTCTGTGAGAGCCAAAATTCAAACCAATCTGAAGCGCTGAACAAAGATTAAGCGAATAATTTGGGGAAAGGCCCAAACCGTTTTATAACGGTCACAATTTAAATGTGGCCCCTCGGAATTATTAGTTCCGAATCGTTTCATACTCGAATTCCCTAACAGAATTGTAATGCCATCTGTTCTATATTATACCAACCGTGCTTTCATTATATTTCAAACGCTATGTTAGAACAACAAACATTTACACAAAAAAGCAGATGGCAAATTTTCAACATATTATTGCATGGAACAAATGATTTCCCTTATAAAAGCGTCAGATCCGGAGTCTATTAGGTACTATTAATTACATTTCAGGATTAATTAATTTGCAAATCCGCCCATAAAGTTTGGCAGCTATAGGCTACAAGAAATTCTGGAGATCTGGTCAATCATTCTGATCTATTCACATTTGGCAACTTATTTAATTCCAATGGATCTGACATTTGATCTGGCTTCTTTTAATCTCTTTCAATCTACTTGCATGTTAGGTAGACTATATAGGCAGATATCTAACATTACTCGAACTCGGGATCAGGCAGCCTCACTCACTTCAACCAGGTCTTGGATTCAAATTGGTTATTGAGTCGATCTAGCAGGTTAGGCAGATCTAGAACATTAATCACAAGATCTGCGAAAGATCTGGCACTTGCACTTGCGGATCTAGGTTTTTTGAACAGGGGGTACTGCAGGCCAGTGAGCGCCCAATTATCCTAGCCAGGGTCACCCTTCCCACCCAATTTCACGATTTGGCGCCCCCTAAGTGATTGAACAGGGGGTACAGCTGTACCCCCTGTACCCCCGCTGGAGCCGCCAGTGGGCACTTGAACCAAAGCTTGGCTACAAGTTTCTTTTAGGGTTAATCTGGTTGAATAAGAAGATCTGGAACATTACTCGGGCTAGGGCATTTACTTCAAATTGAGCTGGGATACAAGTTTGTGTTTGGGCTGATCTGGATGACTAGAAGATCTGAAACATTACTCAAACTCAGGATTGGGCACTTCATTTCAATCAGATCTGGGATTCAAATTTATGTTTGAGTCGATCTAGTAGACTAGGAAGGTCTAGGACATTACTCTAAGATCTGGCACTTGAACAAAAATTTAGGCTACAAGTTTGTTTTTGGGTTGATCTGGTTGAATAAGCAGATCTGAAACATTACTCAAACTCAGGCTCTGGTACTTTAGTTCAACTTAAGCTGGGATACAAGTTTGTGTTTGGGACAATCTGGATTATTAGGCAGATCTGGAACATTTTTCGATCCTGGGATCTGACACTTCACTAGCTTCCACCATAGCATGGATACAAGCTTGTTCGGGTCGATCTAACTGGATCTGATTTTTTTGAAATCTTGTAAAGCAAGTTTCCCCAACAACTTTTACTACGTGGTCAAAGTACACAAACAAAAATATCGACCATGATGGACAAGCTTACCAAAATCACTGGTACAATAGAGCCTCATGAGATCCACCTCGCCGCACGGCCGACAATCTGAAACAAAATAAAAACAGCAATTAATATATTATCAAATTAACCATTTCTACGATTATAAAATGCACTGAATAACTAATGTTACTCAATGCATTTTTGCATCCTTTAACTTTCAATGCTTTGTATTGGCATCATGCATGTAGGGTGTCCTAAAAGTTGTTTAGGTATTTCGTGAGCAAAAAACAACTCGCACACGTGCTTCAAATATCGCAAAAAAATAACCGATGACACACGTATAAATCCAGGTGGATGTTTCAGTTCCTTTGTGAAATGGGATATTCCCCCTATTGTATACAAAAGTGTTGGGTTAACAGTATAGAAAAAAAACCCCATGAAAACGGAGAGAAGATTAGCAAAACCCATGGTTACAACGTGAAAACGTAGACCCACAGACAAATTATACGTTACAACTGAACTTACTGAAGGGTAAATGGTCCCTGCCAGCCATACAATCTATACATTCGAACCAGCTTGTTTTTTTTGTAACATTTTTGTTGTTCGGCAAAAGATTAGCCGCAATTTTTAGAAAATTCTTTGGCGGATTAATAAAAGCCCCCTTTTTGCTGACTAACACCAAAAATTCAAAAGGAAACATATATAGGCCTATACAATAAATCGTGTTTTTCTGATTATACTGGACAAATCCTGAAACACGCAAGTTGAGCAGGATTTACATTGTATAATCCATCTATAATAACCTAGTTCTATAAATAAGTTCAAAAATGTAAAAGAAATTTAAAATCTAAGCAAATTTCAGATTTCAAGGGACAGTCCCACCTTACCTCAAGCATTTTTTGCAAGAAAGCAAGGAAAAAACAAGAAATGCATAGAAATTGAAATTTAATTTATAATTACCAATTCAATAGTTATTAATTTTGAAACATTCCAATGTGGCCAAAAATCTCGATGGTTGATACCGGTAGTAGCCATGTTGGAAGTCATTTTGTCCATCCATCTAGTAATAAACTTGATGGTGTACAAGTATTTGCGTATAACTATTCCATAGCGATAAAGTGAAGCCAACTTGAACCCAACCTTGTACGCAGCGCCATTCTGCCTGGGTGGGGGACTATTATAAAAATGGCGCTTATCCTCTTTTTTGGAAACATCGTGATTTCCGAATTATGGTAGGTGAACTGCAATATTAATTGATAAGACTGCCCTTCTTTATTATTAATAAGCTCAATTTTAAGATTCGTTTTGTCACAAAGTGGGACTGTCCCTTTAAAGAAAGATATAAAGAAGTAAATAAATACACAATGTGGAATTTGCTGTGAAGCCATAAAAGACGTCACGAGGCAGCACTTTTAATCACACACTCCCCCATCATCTGGCTCCTCTGATTGGCTCCACCTGATAGGAACCATCAAACTGAAAGTTGCAAGCGTGAACTATTGCGTAAGGGCATGTGCTGCCTGATGACGTCATTCTTCTGTTGCTCAATTCAAAATTTGTAAACGTTTTTTAAAAAGAACTACACAGAAAGTGGATTTTTCTCTCAATATACTGTCCATTGGTAAATGTATTTTGTATGGTAATCTTCCCCTTTAAAAATCCCTGACTTTTCCTACCCATATAATTATTTCATTTTTCAGGCATTCCAGATAGCAATGAAGCCTGTTTCAGCAGCTGGCTGGTTAATGTCTTTATTTCAAAATGTCAACGTATCCATCTTAGTTTTTACTTCCAACCATTGTTTTTTTTTTCAAATCAGATCCCAACAGGTGGATTAAGTTGCATTCACTTTTGAACCTCAAAATCACCAAGTAAATCCAAGCATATGGTTTTTTTTTTTAATTTTACTACAAGAATCACTAGAGCAAGTCGTATGAACAAAGCTAATCATTGGCACGTGTCTTTTATTAGTTGAAAGGGGTCATGCCCCCCTTGATTTCACCTGTTAACGTGTATCAAATGCATCTTGACATAATTACATTCTGCATCCTATACATGCAAATTGGACAGATGGTTGTCATAGTCATGAATCCTGGATTTTGTTTTGATAAGGATAATTAATCGGAATATAGGATATTATAGCTTGCACCTTGTGCAGTTGTGCTTTTTTCAGCTTTATGGTCTGATGGAGCGTTTTGGACAGTGATCCTTGGATTAACAACCTTTGAACTTTGTAAATGGCACATTGTAGCTCTAATATTGTTCCATATCGCACTGGAATGGCTTACTGAATTACATTAGTATATTCTAATTTTCTAGATTGCGCAAGAATTCAGTTACCAATCACTCATGGAACAGTTTAAAATTTTTTAGGCAAATTGTCAGACTATTTGAATTTAATTGAGCCTCGTACTCAATGGATTCCCAAGCAGTGATTCGAATGCTACAGAATTAAAGTCCAATACACAACTTTCACATTCCAACTGAGCATGCTCAGAACACTAGCGCAACCCTCATCTTTAGTTGTCACAGATACTACCAGGGGGCATGGGGATTTTTGTACTATCACTTAACTATGCTTAGAACAGTGCGAAACCTGTAGCAGACCATCATCTTTAGTTGTCACCGATACTACCAGAGGGCATAATAGTAGTGTGAAAATCATCTATTTGCTGGACTTAAAAATTCACTGGGTTTTGCTAGACTACTTTGATAGGCTAGATAGGGTGCATTCACACTATCTCACAAAATATATTACACTGTTTATAGCAAAGTTCTACAACTTGTTATAAAAAGAGAAGAAAAGAGTTAGACAACAAGATGTCATTTAACATTTTTCTTTGTATATCATCCATATTGTATCATTCAGAAGCACGTTATATAACAATTAACAAGTTATACAACAAACATATAACCAATTTCGTTATATAACCATGTTTTGAGATAACCTGTGGTTGAAATCTATTTATCATAGATGGCGCCTTACTTTTGAAAAGAGGGTATTATATAAATGCATTGGATATCATTAGTGTAGGACAAATTTTTCTCTACACTAATGTTAACCAATGCATTTTTATCAAATTTAGGGTCAATTGTACCAACCACAGTTAAATCTTAACCCTGGGTTATTTTGATCATGTGACCGATTTGGGCCAATGAAAATTCAGGAAAGTAGAGAAAACCTAAGCTTAACAGTGGGTTAAAGTTAACCCTTGTTGGTACAATTGGCCCTTACTCATATATTATGGCATTTAAACGACCTAACATAATTATTATCTTCAAACTTTCTGAAATGTACAAGATTCACAGTCACTTACAGACTTGAATAATAAATTACCAAAGCTTCTACTGAATAACTAAAAAAACAATTTGGCTTCTAAAAAATGGTGGATTATTCCAGAATGAAACAATAGGGTTATGGAGCAAAGGATTCAAAAAAAGGTTAAAAATAAAGTCTTGGTCAAAGACATCTCTCACCAGTTTCCAGAAGGTCCGAAGTGAACCCTTGTCCAGGCTTGGACAAGGCCGCCGGCCACCTCGCTTGCAAATCGTATTTGAATTCGGCCACTCCCAAAGTTCCATTGGCCTTTTCCGCCTCCACGTACAGTGCCACCTGTCCATCACGAGAAGTGAAACACCTTGGCAACTGTGGATGGCGCCCATCGGCCGAAGAGAACAACAAGTGCAAAGTGCGATGACCCTCCAAATACAAACGGACCAATTCAAAATGGCGGCCAACTTGAACGCAGCCTTTGAAGTCCTTGCCCGAGGTCCCTAGCCTAAGGAGGATTCGAAGGGCTCCTCTGGGGTACTTCCATTCAATCTTTCCTTGGGAACATCTCAGGTACACTGGACGGATTGACCTCTCAGGAGTATCAACGGGCGAACTGCAAAATATTAAAAAACAGAACATTATATGAATTTATTCTTGTTTTTGGGAGTCCTTGCTTTTGCAGGGTTCATATTTAATTCAATTCAACTCAGTACCCTATACGTTCAGCATATCATGTCATTTGGTGGGAGGGTTATCTCACATTCAGGGGGAAACTCCTTTATGTTGAATTCCCAAAAATAAGGCTTCCCCTGAATTTCACTGACCAAACTAAAAAATTTCCCTGAACAAACTCACAATTTTCCTTTATCAACAAAAAATTTTTACTGACCAAAATGGAAATTTTCTTTTATTAACCCTACAATCGTAATTACACTGGTTCTTTCCAAAATAATAATAATTGAAATAACCAACATTGACTTATAAATTATCGGATAACCCATTCCAAAACTGAATTCACCAAATAACAAACATTGATATAATTACTCTTTAAAAACAGGATTGTGGTTTTGGAACTGCTTTAAATAACAATAACTCATCCACCATAATTATTTCTGACAAATTACATGTGAAGGCACACAAATGTCATACATCCTTCTATGATTTATTGCTGAACGTTTCATTAATCTTAGTTTTTCTACCACTAACCCTGTTCAACATAAGAGTGTACTGGACCAATTAAAAAAGTTACTTTTCTGTTATACTTTCGTTACTTTAGTATTATCAAACTAAAATTTGTCCAAACAAGCTATAGGCCTACATGTATTGAAAAAGTTTCTGTTAAAAATTATTTTCACAATTAAGAAGAAGCATTTCTGCAGAATACTATGATCCTTCATCAACATTTCTGCAGAATACTATGATCCATCATCAGCATTTCGGTAGAATACTATGATCCATTATCAGCATTTCGGTAGAATACTATGATCCATCATCAGCATTTCTGTAGAATACTATGATCCATCATCAACATTTCGGTAGAATACTATGCTCCATCATCAGCATTTCAGCAGAATACTATGATCCTTCATCAACATTTATGCAGAATACTATGATCCTTCATCAGCATTTCTGCAGAATACTATGATCCTTCATCAGCATTTCAGCAGAATACTATGATCCATCATCAGCATTTCGGTAGAATACTATGATCCATCATCAGCATTTCGGTAGAATACTATGATCCATCATCAGCATTTTGGTAGAATACTATGATCCATCATCAGCATTTCAGCAGAATACTATGATCCTTCATCAACATTTATGCAAATACTATGACCCATTATCAGCATTTTGGCAGAATACTATGATCCATCATCAACATTTCGGTAGAATACTATGATCCACCATCAGCATTTCTGTAGAATACTATATCCATCATCAGCATTTCAGCAGAATACTATGATCCTTCATCAACATTTATGCAGAATACTATGATCCTTCATCAGCATTTCTGCAGAATACTATGATCCATCAGCATTTCTGCAGAATAGGCCTATTATGATCCTTCATCAGCATTTCTGCAGAAGCGGATCATGTTTCAACAGAAATTTTAAAGCAGCTTACATTTCTGCAGAATAGACATTACATTTTTTTACAGAATCTCTTCACCGTATTTCTGTGCTGTACTTTCTGCAGAAATAGGTTTCAAACTAGCAAAAAAAACCCTCGTCTAAATGGAAATGAAGGGGCAAAAACCCTAACAAAAACTTGCTTATGGATGGACAAATGCAGTTAAGTAACAATAAACCATTTTTGGAAGTTTTATTCAAATAGTTGCTTTTTTTAATATTTGGGCAAATCCACTGACCAAAAACCAGTCTTTTTCGAAGCGAGTTTTATGGTAAAGAGTGCTTCGTGAGTGGAATTAGCAAAGTAATACAATCCATTAGAATTGGGGTGGAAAGGGACGAGACAATATGGCGGGGTGAAAAAAGAAGGGGATAACACGTGACCCAGTTGCCATTTTTAAAATTCTTTTGTACAGAAAAACCGCTGTGCGGGATGTCCCGCCATCTCAGGGGCCCTTTTCTATTCCCCCTTCCCCCTTGCGTACACACACACAATGATGATTTTATCACAATTTGGCCCTTAAAAATCCAACGGAACAATGGCACCAATATGGGTCCACCCACGATTTGGAATTTTTTGGGGGGCAGAATCAAGTTACTTAAGGCTCTTTAGCTATTGAGTGACCCATGGCAATTTGATTCCTCCCAAAAAAAAAAAAAAAACAAATTCAGTAAAAAATTGTATATAAGGATCAATTCT
>JAQIXP010002050.1:0-16177 GCA_034700285.1 Proteroiulus fuscus | reverse complement strand
CCCTTAGCCAGAAAATTTTGCTGTACAGTATAGGCAGAAAAAATGGCCGCCTCCTTCCGTAATATGCGATTGTCCCCCCCTTAGCAAAATCCTGTATCCGTCCCTGACTAGATTTACGTGTTCCTTATAGACTTGTGCTGGTGTGGATGTTCCTTGATAAATGTAAAGTAATTTTGTTTAGGAATGCCTGATGATGTTCCTGGTCATCCTGGGTCTATCAAGGTTGACAAAGGAGTTCCAGCAACTAGGTCTTTAATGTGCATTCTGTTATAAAAACCGATTCAACTGTACTTTTAACGAAATAGGCTAAATTAATTGCAACCCATTTGGCGAATGTAATATTGGGTTCCGTAAAAATTGTGTTGTTATCCATTGCTCACAACTGAACAAATGCCTCAATATGTAAGGCCCGTTTATACTGGTAAGGGGCTATTATTTCTGTAATTTGTTCTCTATACAAGATTTTACTTAAATATACTCAACAAAATAAGTTTTGGGCGCCAAATGTATTGGATATAACTGTATACTCGATTACTTTTAATTATTTATAATTTAAAAAGTAACATTTGTTTTAGCTTATTAGCTGTGTACAGGTCTGGTCTAAATTAGTATAAGATGATCTCATTTTCTTTTTCTTTTGGAAAATTGATAAAAAAAATTATTTGTGTGAGAATTTCAATATTTATGCCCTTAATTTTTATTTTTTAAATATTATGATTTCACATATCTAATCGGACTTTTGATGTAAAAAGTTCCTTGAAAATTTCTTCCAAGGTGACATCAGTATAGTTAATTTATTTTTAGTCTGTTAATTTAGCTTACGCTATAAAATTCACGTTTTAAGCTTATTAGATTAACCCATAATTCCTAATTTATTTTCCCTATATTATTTGTTAAGGGTTTTACAAGCAACATTGAAATTATAAGATACTTTTTATTTTATTGAGCCCACTGCAAATTCTGTAAAATTTTCCATTTTAGAAAATAGACATTGTTATAAGATTACTTTTGAATTATACATGCGTTAGTGTATACTGTAACCCTAGGCTCCATAATTACCAATCATTTGCTTTCGAGCCTTTATAATCAAATGCTCATAAAATTGTACAGTTCATTCTGTATAGATGACAGCTTATAGCTTTGAATTTGAAAATGGAAAAAAAAAGGTTTTTTTGTTGAGTTCAAAAAATTGAAAACTTAAATGAATCTGATCTCATGTAAGAGTCGCGTGTTAATTGTTTCTATATTTTTTAGGCGGTTTAGTTTGTTGTGATGTGCCTATATGCTAGTCGAAAGTATCAATTTGTGAGGTTTAAGGTCCCGATATGTCTTAATTTAATTAGGTTCCTATCTGTTACTATGAAACCTAGCCACCTTTTGGAAAATATACTACCCTCAAATCGTTGTATTAATTAATACAATTCTAATGGCTGCCCACACACACTACATGAATTCTATACTATTATAAAGTTGCACTTTCATGACGAATTTTTTGTTCCAAAATGTGGTACACTGCACGTGCTAGTTACATATGATTTGATAAAATATTCAAGTGCATTGAGCACTGATTTGGAACACGGTCTGTTCCATTCTCCTGCTTTTTTTTCGGTTTTGGAACCAGCTAAGCACGAGGCCTGCATATACGTGCATATTCCATGATTACTTGCTAAGTTTTGCACGTGCCAACCTCGTACTCAGCTGGTGTCATAGCAGAAAAAGAAGATAAGTGGAACAACCTATAATGATGTAATAGGAGTGTTTTGTTCCAAAATGAGAGTCTATGCACGTGCCAATTACATTTGGTTTGCTCTAACATGCACGTGCATCTTATTTTGGAACAAAGATAGTATGATTTGAACATGCCTTTAATTTAAATAGAGGTTCTGAACCTTTAATTGGTATAATTATGTAATGTTGTCAAGACATGCCCATGCATGCATTCAATAGCCTAAATTATTTTCATAAATTTGGCTGTTAGGGCTAACAATATTTAAATTTTTTTGGTCCAATAGACTTTTTAAGTAAAAGTTTGTACATTTTGTAGAAAATACATTTCTAAATAGTGTAAAAAGCATGAGGAACTAATATGTCTCTTGCTTGATGCCCTTCTACATTCTAAGATTCAAAATGGTGGAATCATGAAGTATAACGTATACATGTTAAATCTAGTCTGATATGGTTTTTTTTCAAGTAGATTTTCATTTAAAACAATGCATGCATGTTCTTAGCTCGTATGCGTATTATGGTCCGTGTTTATGCTATAAATCTTGGGAATTGTGCCCATTGCATGCGTGTATAATCAGTATGGTCCCATGTAATTTAATCAGTTTTCCGTGAAAAGTATGCAGTCCATGCAGATTTCAGTGTGATGGACTAAAAAGTGAATTTTATTTTTTCAAATCCACGTGTTCTCTCCTATTCTTAATTTATTCAACGTTAGATTAGGGGTATAAAAATTAGTGTTTTTTGTTTTCTCTCCTTTTAGTCATAAAAGGGTGGTGCCGTATTACTATATTTATATATCAATGGGCACGCACCGAGCTTATCAAAGTCAAGGCTGTGATAGCTGTCCACTTCCCAAAAAACCACTTCTTTTCTCAATATATCAAATATATACATGATGTGTATTGTGCATGAAGTTTTTTATTTTTGTTGTTGATATTTTTTAAAATTTATTTAATATTTTTTTTTTTTTGGAAATTTTAATCCATCGTATTGGGATATTCTGGAAGTGGCAGTCCGATTTCAAATGACATATATATTCCATACTATATCAATTCCAATTTCAAACTTTTATGCTCATATCTTGTACTAATTGACCCTTTGGTTTCTTAAGGCCCATTCCATATTATAGATAGTATAATCCATCTCAATAATAGATGCTTGCATATAGCTTCGTATTCAGTCCATAGTATACAATAAAAGGTTTTTATATCAAATAATAGTTTCAATTGCAATACAAGCAATTATTTGTATAGCAGAGAGACAAATCAGTACAATATGTATATACTTTTATATACATTCCTTTCTATAGAATCAGCTAAGGACCTAAGGGCTTATAGTTAGTATCGGTGGGACAGTTATGGACATTTGAAACGAGTTGCATAACAGAATTTGCTACAAAATGTTTTTATTAATAATACAAATGTAAGAATATTCTTTTAACTACAAATGCAAAATTCCCTCTCCCCCCTCCCATCTTCCTTCCCCCCCCCCCAACCTCCAAAGGAAAAGTTATAGTTAATTTCCAAAAATATTGGTATATATATTAAATTTTCTTTCCAAATGTATAGGAAAATTGTAGGAATATATTTCGAAAAAATATGTTTAGGTCTTTTTTCCCCCAAAATATAGGAATATTATTTAAATTGGTTTTTTTTGGTGTTTTTTTTCAAAACAAAAACATGGGAATAAATTTCCCTAAAAATAGGGATGATATAGTATTTTTAGAAAATTTAGAAATATTTTAGGAATACTTTTTTCAAAAATGTAGGAATGCTTGTACATGTATACCAAATATAGAGAAATTATCATACTAAATTTTCTCCAAAATTTATCGGATTATAATAGTTTTAGTCCCAAAAATTTTAGTTTTTCTTTCCCAAAATATTGAATATATTAGGGTTTAGAAACTTAATTTTGTGACATTTTTTTGAAGATGAACACAACGCCAGTATTACCCACTAATCCTCTCTTCCTTAATAAAATTCCTGGATCTGCCAGTAAGATGGAATAATTCTATTGCTAGCAATTCTAAAATTTTGTGGGATACCATGCTTGGGGGGGTCCCATTTTGGTTCCTGGTAGAGTGACCCATGACCAGTTGAAAATCTTCGTGTTTGGCCCTACTGGAGTATTAATTAGGAATCCATTGCTATGGAGTAATTTGTCTTTTTTTCGTGAATATTTCGAAAAATGAAATATTCATGAACATAATTTTTGACAGGATGAAATACATTTAAAAATGCATACATGTGCATTGATTTGTATACATCAATTGCAGATAAAATTATATACTACCTTTAACTTGGTTAGAACAATGTAATATTTGAAAAAATTGATGCAAATATCTCTATGTGGTGTATTAAAATATAAATGCCTGAAATGTACAAGCTTCAATGCATTTACAGGTTGTAATTTGGATAATTTTTTTCTTTGGCTCTTAGAGTATATTATTTTGAAAGTTTACAATTTATAATTTCTTTTTAAATATAAATATGCATTTCTGGCTCAAGATGGTTATACTGTTAAGAACTACGAATTTATTTCTGGCATATTTTAATGTTATATTAATAATATTGGAAAAAAATTAAGTTTTTAAAATAAGTGACTTGTTTTTTAAAATTCGCAAAGAAACTATGTATTGCTTATATGATTAATGCAAATCCTGTTTTCCGAAGAAAAATTTTCCTTTAAAAATTGTGGCTAAAACTACCATGGTAACAATTTCATCCCAACAACCGAATAACCGATGCAATTTTTCAATTATTTTCACCAGTCTTGTTCCTTAATATAAATGAAAGTACGCTTCACTGATCTCTTATTATTTGTTAATATTTTATTGTACATTTTAAGTTCCTATTGTTAAATATTACGAATTTGTCTTATTTTTTAAATCTTAAAACATGAATTTTATTTTATTCAATACTCAAAAATCTGAAAATCCATTGTGGACAATGGACATAGTTGCTTAAGACCTGGTTGATTGTCACAAGGGTGGTTTGTAGGCTCATTGCACAGAAAGTAGAATAGAATTTTCCTGTAATTTTGTTGATTTTATTTGTTTTTGAGTGATCTTGTATATATATTTGTTAGCGTAGATTCTTGACTGTAATGTATACTCGATGACTTTTGTGATGTTGATAGAATAGGGAGTTATTTTTTTGTAGGCAAACAAAATATTTTCTGGCGTATTTGTTAACCTAATAATCGTAAATTGAAAATGGAACCACTTTCTTTTCTCTTAATATTTTAGTCACATTTATTACAAACGTATTTTCACACTTTATTGAGTAGTTTTTGATGGATTTTGCATATGCACATTGGTCAGTTGACGAATTGTTCATATTTAAAAATACACACAAATTTGTCGTAAATTCTGACATTTTCGTAGTTAAAATCCTGTAAGTTTTTGCATTTTTTTTTGGAATATGAACAAATCGTGTTTTTTTTGCACAAATTTACATAAATGATGAAATATGGCGACTTAAAATCCATTAGTAATATTATGTATATTCCCAATTAACAAAGATCACCACTAGTGCCTTGTGTGAAAATCCAAACAGTTGGAAGCCAATTTTGATCAATGATATTTTGAAAATCATGATGCATTTTTGGCCATGCAATTCTGTTTTAACTACGTAACGCAATATAAATATATGTTTGAAAATGTGACGAATTTTTGATTTTCTAAATGTCCTCTCCTCTTGTACTATTTACTGTCAATTAACAATCTGCCGTATATTTAATATTTCTAATACTGTGCGTATTTGCACGTTTGTGGTTGTGGGTCTTAATACAATTCTGTTGCACGGTACAAAAAACGTGTTAATAAGTTGCCAAAATAAATAATTGAATAAACAAATCATGATTGACACAATTGTGTATATTATGCTTTTTAAATCATTGAACTGTTCATTTTTTTATATTTGAAAAGGAAATTCTTGTAAAAGAAATTTTGGTATGGTGCCCCTTGTAGCGCAGCAAACACTGCTATCATACACGTATTGTAGAGAAAAAAAACAATCGGATTTATTTTGGTAATTATTTAATAGCAAAAGGTACATTTCGTAGGCACATATTTATTGTTTTCTTACATAGTTATTATCTCCTGTTGGTTAGTGTAAAGACACGGGCGAATCTGGGGAAGTCCCACCCCCTTCCCGCATCTAGCACCTCACCAAAATTTGTAACCTGCATTGTGATCGGAAAGGTTTCTTTTTTTGGGGGAGGAGGGGGCATCTATAGACAAGTGAAGCTAGTTTACACTCGGGGGGATCACCCCAGCAGTGTAAAGCTCATCGATTTGGGGGGGGCATGGCCCCCTGGCTGGATCAGCCCATCTGAGTCTGTATTATAGATTTTCCTCACTAGTATACAGACTATCAATTAAAGTAAATAAACTATGAAATAGTGTTCAAGATGCAATGTACTAGTCAGCAGCCAACCATAAAGTTTAATAAGTCAAAATTTAAAAAAAAATATTTGTACGAAATATCAATTGACAATAATTATTTTACTCATCGTATTTTACTTTTATGGTAGGCCCTAATCAGCGTTTGCTTGGTTACAGACTTACTCAGAAGCGTCATAAGCTTTCTTGTTTTCATATTTTTAACCAATAAGAAACTCACTCGTAGTGAAATTCGAATGCTGCCACGTGTTTTTCACAAAATTTGCTTTTTTAATAGTCCAAAACATTTCATTTCCGATGTTTAAAAGCACTGGTGATTGATCATTTATTTTCGATATTCGTGTTACTATGGGCAATTTTTGCATAATCTTACTACTTGTTACTTGCCTTTTGATGTTTGTATACGCTGATCATCAGGAATCGATGTGCCATGGTAAGGCTCGATTGTTGCAAACAGTTAAAAAATTTCATTTTGATTTTATTTGTACTGGTATGTCCAAGCTTCCAAGTAATGGACGAGGAGTATTTAAGTTCAAATACGATTTCTAGTGTGTCGAGCAGTTGTAGAAGAAATTGAAAATGAAATAAAAAAGGTGGATCCTCGTAAGACGATCGAGGTTGGTAGTTATCGCATTGATGCAACAGGTGATCAGAAGAAGAAGGTATTAAAACTGGGGTTATAACCCTTATAAAATTACGTTAGGCCCGAACTTAGGCTTCAACTTGTACAAGAGACCATTCAAATATTTCTTCATCAATTTTTGGCTTAGGTCCCGTATGCATTCTCAGAAATGCATTTACATGAAGTTCTGGAAAACGTATGCACTACCATGGAGGATTATGCTCAGGCAAAATACAAAGACACTGGAGAAAAAACAATAATCAAATTAGCAGGAGCGAATGGAATGATGAATCCTGAGATTTCAAAAGTTGATCTCTTACCTGACACCGAATTAAATGCAAAGCTAAAGTTTAACGTATGTTTTAGTATTTCATAGAACAACTTTTAAAGGACAACTGGTAAAGTTCCTTCAGTATCTAGTTAACTTATGATGTGCCTTATTTGCAGTGTGAATCAATTGTAGATGAATATGAAGATGATATAATTAGAATTTTCACCAAACGGGAGGGTGATCCTGACATTGGATTGTGTGCTAAGACAGCAGGTTAGCTTTGAATTTCATAGGAATTATTGATTACAGGCATATGACCACTTGTAAATTTGTGACAAACTAATGGATTTACTGTGCTAAATGAGAAATAATCCTAGTGGCCAAAGTGTTCTACTGAAATGAAAATTTAAAAAAAAAATGTACAGTAACAGGCTTCAGTGACTTAAGTTTTGCAATTTTTTGGAGTTTTGTTGGAAAAAGAATGAAAAACTTGCATTAAAAGTCTGACAGAGGAAGCTAGATAATACATTTGTGTTAACTTGATATAAATTATAATTTTTAAGGTTCAGCCAGCAACTATTCAGTATTGCAATTAATTATCAAGTGCTTTTTCTAACCTGGATAAGGCCAAAATATGCCTGTAATAACTAATTTGTAAGACAATTTCACTTATAGCACATTATTTACAATGTAACAAAAATTACTCTAGGATTTTGTCCGGATAATACATCCGAAGACGAGTATGACTTTGAGAAGGAGGAGTTATGATCTCATGTGATAAATAAGTAATAATACATACAACAGTATTTACAAAGGAATGGCTGAAAGTGAGTAAATATAACGTTCATTAGTATTTTTATACTAAAATATCTTTAAAAACAGATATTTTCAAAAGTTAATATATACGTAAAAACACAATTAGGCAACAAAATTGGATGTTTATTTATGTTTAATATTTATAATGACATTACTAACTGCGGATAAACTACCGTACATTTTTCTACATGTTTTCAAAACAATCTCGCATATTTGTCCAAATAGACAATCCCTAGAAAAAAATGAAACAAGTGATTTAACAAACAATAATAAATAACGATTATATAATAAGAGATTTTAAAAAGTTCAGTTTACCTTCTTGCACATTTTTATTTGCAAAATGGCATACAAAATAAGCGTTTCTTTGAGATCTTTAACTTTCTGCTCTTGGAATTGGTTAATATCCACTAGGGCTTTTACTACAAATTCACTGTCAAACAAAAAAGCAAAATGAAAAACAAAATAATACATATGTGTACCGTAATAAAAGCGGATTCCTGATACTGTTATCAAAACATACTCGGTAGCGGCCGTTGTTTGACAGCACTGGTTTTCGGCTTCATGAATCTGTGCATCGAGTTGTTGTAGTTTAAACTCTTTCACTTCCTCAGTGTCAACCCCCGTAAACCATCTTGAAAGAATGCCCTTTTTACCCTGTACCTGGAATAGCATGCCATAGAAATCACTGAATTTCCAAACTTTGTTCGAGATAATTAGATAGGAAAACTTTTCGTAGCATTACCAAGTTTTGACGTTGACTAGATTTTGCACTTAAATTTGCTTCTGCCCTTTCCACTTCATACTGAAGCATTTCTTGTTTTCTACAAACTTGCCTGGAATGTAAATCGCATTAGGCAAAGGGCTTAAAAGGTTTTAAATAATGCAAATTTGAGGAATACCTAAGAGATTCAGCATAGAATAGATATTCTTTCATTTGATCAGAAAATTGCTCCTCTTCATCCATGCAGTTTGTTAAACTGGCATAACTATATTTTAATGGCAATGTTTGATTTTAGGTAAATTGGTTCGTTCATTTGACCATGCACTGATGTGCTGGCACACATTTTAAGTGTCACCATCACACTAGCGGCATAATCGGTAAAAGGATCTGTGCTAGAAATTTTGAAAACATACACATTCATCAGATGTGCTACTTTAACCAGGCCCTCGCTCATGGGTTTTTCGAAGCTACTCCATTCACCAAAAACTCTGCTGTAATTAGCGTGTAGTTTGTGAATACCATAGGCCCTGTCTATCAGTTTCTGAAAAATTGTTTTATGTTAGCAACCTGTTTATTTTAAGATTATCGTGCATTAGTTCACTGGCACTCACTGAACGCATTTTTAGCAAATTGGAAATGTTGCTGTGTAGTTCATTACTGTAATTCTTAGTTTCTTCAAATTTTCTGTTAAAATAAGACGGGAGATCAGGTCATAACATTCCGAAGTAATTATGAACGATCGGATTTTTTGATCTTACTTATCTGGTTTCTTGAGCATGAAAGAAGCACTAAGAGATTTTAGTTTAGCATCTGCCTATGTTCAATATTTGATAAGTTCAATAAGATAAAATTTATAAGATATATAATATTTGAAAATATTTATCCAATTCGTATGGGCCTTACTTTCCCGAGATAACCAGTAGTTGTCAAGGACTCTGCCCAAGCATCATCCTATTAGAAGCAGAAAAGTTATCAATAGCTAATATTTGGTTTCAAATTGCTCACCAGAGATTACCCACTGTTATTTACCTGCTGCAAGAAATTGATGAAATTTTGGTCAAAGGATAACTGTTTATGCAATGCAACATGTAGCAGAAAATTCTGTAAAAAATGATGATCTTGTTGAGAATATCACAAACTTTAGGCTACTTAAAAATTAAATGAGGCTAACTTCTAAACCAGCTTTTCTTCTATCGATAAATTCTGGATGAAATTTATCAGTTGGAGTTGCTTGCCATGGAAAGAGTGCCTTAGAAAAGAGGAGTATATACATGAGTAAAACTTCCCGTAGGGCAATTTTAAAATCAAAGAAAAACTTTTACTTTTTTCTCTGGTATTGGGGGTGTAACAACCCAAGGATAAGTAACTTGGAGATAATCCTTTAGTAATTCAAATTCACTGTAACGCCTCCAAATGCTGCTTATATTCACCAATTTCACCTTATCACATTTATCTTTAGCTCTATATTGAAATCAATGACAACTGTTAAACTATTTTACAAAAGTTAAGCTCGCAAATATTAACTTGCTATACTCTGTCTCACCTTAGCTTGACCCTTTTTTAGCCTGTCTGCTCAATGTATTCCTATGGTAAAAAAGGGTCAAGTTAAGGTGAGACAGAGTATAGTCAGATAGTTGACACCCATTTAGAATTGAAATGCAATAACTTTTAATTACTTAGTTTCAATTAAGTAAACTGTATAAGCATCACGTAGATTAACAGTTCCACTTGTTGACCTTTTTTCTGTATCTGTTAGGGAAACTTCCAAGACATCTAATAAACAGGTTGCCTGATAAATTTATACAAAAAAAATGAGTTTAAGTCAGACTCAAGGGGGTGCCTAAGAATATTGGTATTGGGTAACATATTGTGATGCATGAAATACAAAATACTAGACTTTCCAACCTCTCCAGCAATACTCTCGTCCAGTGAAGTGGATGGTTGCGTTTCTGTATCTTCTTCCACTTCCATATTTATTTACAATAACGACCCGAGTCAATAAATTTTAATTTCCTTGTTTACTAACTTGTGACATATCAGTGCTACATAGACAGTACTAGAGCCCTCTACTGGGAGTATATTCAGGTGGAAACAGGTTTCAAAGGAGTGTTCAAGTATTACGTAACCTGCTCCTTTAAAAATAAATTAATTTACAAGCATTTCAGTTTGGCTTAAAACATTTTAATTGAAATAAAAATGAAATACCGGTACAATGCAAAAAAAGAACACTGATATTTTAAAAAAATGAGAAAATACAAGCATTATCAACTGTCACATGTAGTGTATTCTAAACTGCACTTTATTTAGTCTTTAACGTAGTAACTGCAACTTTCGCACACATTAGGGTTTCCTAAAAAAGTAAAAATTGATAAGTAGGCCTCCTTTTCTATTTTAAACAAATACTTTATCAATTTTCTTACCTTGTTCGGCCACGGCTGTGTCCCTCAATCCCAGTTGCACACTGAAAAGTAAATAGGATCGTTCTAAATGTTTGCGGGATTGTTCCATATAAACTGAAATTCCATTTTTGCTCACCCTTGCTTCTGTGTCTGTCCATTCTCCACTCTCTTGAGTCTTTTGTTGTCCATCTGCACTTCGTTTTCTATTTATTTGATAAAAAAAATTAAACATACTCTTAAGAATTTAAGCACTCACAATTCAACAAATTAGTACAAATAATACAGGAATCACTATGCACCTGGAACCAGGGTTTCCGTGTTTCAACATTTCAACATCGTCAAAAATTACTTGAGCTCCACCACCTGCTGAAGGAATAACATTTCCCTAAAAAAAAAAAGCAATAAATCGTGAGGTTTAAGCTGCTAAAGAGAAAAAATTAAAAGCCAGCATTCTCTTACTTTGTATAGACTGGTTTTAACTTCTCCGTTCACATTTTGCTCTTGATGTGTTAAAACATATTTCGATGCATCTTGTTTCAGGTCTTTCACATCCAATTTTGACACAGATCTCTTCCTTCTTAAATTTGGCTGCATTATTGTTCCCATTTCAATGGTTCCTTGAGGTGTGTGATCAAGCCACAGGGGTCCACCTGAGCGAGAACGGCGATGCTTGGGATTTGCCACGGCAGCACTCTTTAAATTTCAAAAATTAGACCAATAATAAGTGCTGTTTTAGTGAGCAAGAGGTGCAATTGAGGGATCTCTTACTTTTACTGGCCGAGGCGAGACTGATCTCTGTCTTATCTTGGGCTTTTCTTCTGCATTTATCCTTGTATCAGAAGTAGATGCTATAACATTTCTTGTAGCGGGTTCCCCTAAAATCATTAATGCTCGTTATACAATCGGCTTATATCAATAATATCTGAAAGTACAAGAATCTAGCACATATTTTCAAACTTTGTCTTGCCTGGTTTTTCCAAAGGTGGCATCCATTTGTCGCTGACAATATTACAAACGGTCCTGAGCTTGGCATCTGCCACCCACATCTTCGCTTTTAATTCACTTTCTTTTTCTTTAGATTGCTTTGCCTAAAACCGAGGATAAATGCCCAATTTTACGCTTGTTGTGAGGAATTAGTAAATGCCATAATAACAAATGAAACTTCCAATTCCTTCCTACCATTTCTCGTTTGAGTTGTTCACGTTCTTTAATCCTTTTATCTTCTAATTTTGCTTTCATTTTCACTTTCTCAAAATTGCCTTGAGTCAATTTTAGGTCTTTATCGTCCAACTGAAAACAGTAAGGGTTTGAAATTCACATTCGCCATACAAGTTCGGTGACGATTGAAAGTACCTCACGCTGCAACGATTGCTTGGCACGATCACAAATGTTAAGCCTCCTATGCAGGCTGCTGTTTTCTTGCTGAGCACTGGTCAGCTGATGTTCGGCAACTTTTAATCGTTTGTTACTGATTTCCACTTCACACTTCATTCCATCAAATTCCTATGCATTAGTAGAACAAGTTTCTAGACTTTATTGTCCCAAAAAATAAATATACAAAGAGACCAGTGCATGTTGCTACTATTACCTGCAGTTTCATTCTGTAGTTTTGCTCTAAACTTATAAGATTATTGCGAAAGCCCATTTCTGAATTTAGAAAAAAATACCTGGTTATTTAATGCGAATATTATTTTAATGGTAGTGTTTTGACATTTATATATTAAGCTTACGCATGCTGAACAGTTCTTCAACTTTAGTAGTGTTTAATTGTTTTCGCTCTTTAAGATATTCCATTAAATTCGGGAGCATATTCTCATCCGATGCAACTTGAAGCTATGGAACATATTTATTTAACACTACTATGCATAAGGCTTATGCTCATTTCATTAAATAAATACCTCAAATAATGGAAAAGTTGGTTCAGGATTCACTATAATTAACTTAAGAGGTGGAACATCCATAGGTGTCAGTGGAGGAGCAGTTGGTATGCATGCTGTTGAAAAATAATAGTTTAACAAGTCATATTTATTAAGAGAATCGGTCATGACCGTAAATGCAAATACCTTTCATTTCGTTCAGTTTGTCAATAGCATCTTTATATATTAGATTCGCCTTGCGGCGGCCAGGTGTGAGACCCAAGTCAAGTTTTGCAATTGTGGGACGAGCTATCTGAACCTCTTGAGTCAGCTCGGCAAACCGCATAACGTGCTAAAATGTAGATTTTCACAAAGCACAATTTTTTATAATTTCTCTCAGATCAAGTCAAGTTTTGCTGGTCACACGCACATAGTGATTAAGTATGGATCATCCAAAATCGTGCATACCACATTTTCCTCGTAATCGTCCATGCTGGGGTTGATGCAGACTATCATGCGGACTTTCCCTTCCCCGTCGAAGTAATTTTTGAATAAGTGAGTTAATTTTGAATCTCTGTAAGGGACCATTTTTGACGTTCCCTGCATTTGATTTTCACGAAGGATTTCAATGCATGTCCTCAGTACCATCAAGGAGTTGTTAATATTGCCTTAAAAAAGAACAGGTGAAGAAATGTAATTATGCTTCATTTGGGTCTAACCCGACTACAGAAAAAGTAAATTCTAGAAAAGGTGGCCTGTTAAAATGGTACTTGCCTGCTTCACGTAAACGGTCACCACAATTTCTGGTTCTTGCCGTTCTTTCGCTGCCTGCTAGATCCACCAAGGAAAGCTGGCTAATGCAGATAGCCCCTTTCTCCTAATCAAAATAAAATTAATACAGATTTAATTTTTCTCGTCAGTTGACATCGAAAGATTCGTAAGTGCATTTTACCTGCAGCACTTCTTCACCTTGCAAATCGAGAGGGGCTTGGGCCAATCGAATTGTAAAGACGCTGTGGCTCCTACTCGATTCTGTGTTTAGCGAAGTGTGGGCCACTCGTCGGCGTCTTTGCCCTATGCATTATGATCATATATTAACGATTAACTATCCTCAATGTGGGAAAATTTGAAGAATATACTGGTTACCTTTGTAAAATGCCTCAAAAGCTTCCTCTGTGCTCTTAACCTCAACTTCTGTGCACCCATGTATGTACATGTTATGCAAGCCATCTTCCCGAAGAATTTTGGACTGCGGGGGTCTGTTTAATCATTTACTCGATAAGATTTTGCATTTTGAGCTTATTAAGATTAACTTGACTAGGCATACCTTGGCCTTACGGGATCAATTACAACTTCCTCGAGCAAGTCGTATATATAATTGTTGTAAATTTCAACATACTGGACGAACACCGAATAATTGCTGTCCTCATCTATGTCGTTTATTTTTGTTGTCTCTGCTACCCTTTCCTCAGTCTCTGAAAATTCTCTCCTTTTGAATAACGAATAAGAATTAGTAATTTTGGTGCATTTTCTTGTTGTTTTTTTACAACTGCATTCACTTACTTTCTTGGAGTTTTGGGGGTCTTTGAAGCAGTTATAAGCGAATCCTTCTGCCTGTCGAGCATGGCATCTGCATCGGATTGAATATCAAACCCGTTCATTTTGTCAGGTTTGAAAACCTAACGAAAATGTGCTACTAAAAATTGCTCCTTAAATGTCACTTGTGTAGAAGTATAGAAAAATTTGGTGTCACGTTAATTACATATTTGTTAGCCTGTAGGTCACCGAGACTATTGAAAATAACATCCAAGGCACGAGGAAGGATACCTCCATTTTGAGGGGTTCCTGTCATTGTAAACGTTTTTCCGGAACCTGTCACTCCGTATGTGAACAAAAGTCCTGCAAAAACATATCTCAACATATCTAGTGAAACGGTATAAGTAGCATAATTTGGTCTACTGGAAAATAATTGCATGTATTTACCATTCTTGCCATTTAACAGGTCTTGTACTAATGGTAATGCCGCATAGTCAAAGAGAGCTTTTTGAGTTGTTTGGTAATTGAAGATATATTTAAAAGTGTATTGTGTCTGAAACATATTCATTTAAAATGAATCTAGCACCAAAATAACAAAAAAAAAAAAGGTTCAAAAACTTTAAATTATTAAATTACCTCTTTAACCACACCATTCCTTAAAATAGCAATTGAGTTTGGAGGCGATAATTGAACAACTGTATCACTGATTGGAGTTGTACAAACATCTTCACTGGGATCGTGAAGGGGTCTTATCCGACAATAAACTTGCACTGGATCTTTTGCTTTGGGTTTTGGTTTTGGAGGTGGCACCGGTTTCCGCCCTTTCGGTAGTCTCCCTCGTCTAAATATCATAACACATTTTACATAATATTCATACCCTTTTATTTTTTACTAATTTATTTTTCCAAGGTGGTTAGTAATTCTAAGGATCTGAAGGACTCTGAACCAAGGATCCTTGGCACATTAGATAAATTTGAAAATTCACGGGCTGTTCTTTTACAAGTAAGACTAGTGAATCATTCATTGAGGTTAGATTAATTTATTTTGAACATGAACTGCAGAAATAAATAAATGTTTTGTCATGAAATGACGCAGATCCATTCAACTTCAAGGATCAGTGCTAGCCTGCTAGGTAACTGTCTAAACGTGCGGAATACAGTACCAGGTATTATTAACATGCAAAATTAAATTAGATATCAACAATGACTTACTGAGCATTCATTATCTTTATAATTCGATGGCTTTGCAGAAAATACTCAACAAATGTTGTACCGAAATGATAAAACAACAGCAAGAAATAGCGTTTTCAAATTTAACAGTTACTGTAGGATAGCCAATAGAAAACGAGAGATGCTGTCATGTGATTGGGGAGGGTAATGACGAAATTTTCGTCACCATGGATACGGTCCTGTGCTTGTCTACCACAAAAGTTGCCTGAAAGTTAACTCTGTGTGGCCCCTCTGTGTTACTATAAAAGTTGCTCAAAGTTCTCTAAAAACAAATGGAAACGCGATTACGATTAATTGTTGTGCTGACGATTGACTTTCATATGCTTATATGGATAACAAAATATGGATACAGCAAGCTATAAAATCGTACTTTCAATCCACGGGACTTTTTAGCACAGGTAAGGGTCATTCAAAAAGACAAATATCATTGCAATGCATCTGGCTCTTTTGCAGTGGCGGATTTAACGGTCGGCAAGGTCAGCATTTGCTGACCGCGCCCCAGGAGGATGCGCCCCTGCAGCCCAGAAAGAGAAAGGCGCCTGGATCAGGGCTGTAGCTGCCGGGGAACTGGGGGGGCGGCTACTCTCCCAGACT
>JAQIXP010002049.1:0-16177 GCA_034700285.1 Proteroiulus fuscus | reverse complement strand
ATTATAGTCACATGACTAAAATTTTTATCAAAAATGAAATCTTATGTCGTGTCAAGGGTCAATCCTTTTATTTTTTCCTAATTTCTATTGGTGGAAAATTTTTTTGAAAATTTAGAGTAATTATCACTCCAGAACGGGGTCATTATCAGGTGAGATAATGCACCAGAGTGTGTTATGTAATCCAATTGACCATAGTTGATCACTTGCTCACGCATTTCACTCAGTCTAAAATTCCATGGCCATGCATGTCAAGTGAAATACGATCACCCTGGGAAACTGATGTTTTCCCCATTACAGCTGTTTTGTCCGAATAAATAGTATAGGAGGCTTTTTCAGGGTGGAAAGGGCGAGCCCGAGACAAACCAGTGAGAGACCCTATCTGAAAATCAGGGCAAAATGCTTTTTTGGGGACATAAATTCAGAAAAAGAGGGACGAAAACAATGGGTCCAATAATGATTTCTAAGAGAGAGAGAAAATGTTAAAAAGGTGAATTTTGGATCAGGTACCAGGTATATGAAAGGAAGAAAAACGTTTGTGTCCAGTCCCTCTAAGGAAGGCCTCAAAAGGCTCACCATGCAGTATATCTCCCATTCACCAGTAAAGGTCAAGGCTGCAAAGGCCCAGGTCAGCACAGCCCAACTTTGTCCCAGCACAAAATGACTTTGCATTTAAAAACCACTTGTAATCTTGACGAATGACCAGTCATCAAGGGGTTAGTCATTACCCCGCACCGTCCTGCCATTTTTTTCATTAACCCTAAGCAAAACCCTTTAATAAATCTCACGCTTATGACAAAAGAAACACCAGGGGTTGAAGAAAAAGGTGAGGGGTAATTGGTCAAGCCCATTTTCAGGCCTAAAAAATTTGGAAAACACCTAAGTACGAGCACGAGGGCTGCCTTTAAGGGTCAGGTGGGCCTCACAAAAAAAAAATATTAATTGGATTGCGATTTATAGTCATGTTAACATATGCGTTAGGACTTACATTTAGGATATTTCCCACCTTTTCCATATTTTCTTAAAATTATGTAAAATTATACAAAAAAGTCATTAAAAAGCATCTCTTTGAAGGCATGCTCAAAAATATCAATATGTTTAGTTTTTTTGGGAAATCTGACATTTTCAACAAGTACAGGAAGGTTATGGAAAACTGATGTTTCCATTTTTATCAAATTAATTATAGAAATTTCCTGTTGAATTTCTATACCAGTTGCCTTCAGTTTTCAAGCACCAAAAGGTTTTTTTTTTTGATTTCCCAAGATTTTTATTTCAAATCTAAAATATATTTTTTTATAAATGATTTATCAAGTTTTTCACTATAAGTCTATAAATTGATACCAGACTTTTTCAAGTGCCTTTCATAATTACTCAAGAGCATAAATACATGCAAATTTTCGTGAATTTCTTAACGTTTAAATTTAATAAATTTCCCAAGCGATATTCAATTGAAGAACTTAGAACAAAAACCACATGAGTCCGTTTTTCCTGAAAATAGGTTGTAGCAAAAGTGTTGTTCTATCTGCTAAATCAATGAAAAGTTGGGGTAAGTTAGGAAAAAGTTACTTATTTTAACCACTGACGATGAAAAAAGGCAGAATCACTATGTTCAATATTTTGGGTATTGAGTATCCAAATTTGAGTATAGGGTTATAAGGTGGACTCAAAACAAATAGATTCTATTCTAGGGAACCAAAATGTGAGGGTACACCTCAACGTGCAAGTTTCTATCTTAAAAAATTCAGCACAGAATTTTAAAATAACTAATTTTTATGCAATAAATTTTGATTTTTCTTCAAAAGCATTTTTTTTAAAGCAAGCAAGAAATCTTGATTCAAGTGATTTTTGATCTCAACTTTTAAATTATTCCCTGGCTTTGTTTTCATCGCCCCGAGTTTATCAATCGCACTACAATTTTCCATGACTTTCCCAAAAATAATTTTCAAATTTTCTACCTTTTGACATATTTTTCATCAAATATGTTAACTTACATGAAATTCTGTTATACTTATTTGAATTCTCATACTTTCAAGGCTCCTCAAGTCCTCTTACTTGAACAGTATCCAATGCAATTTTCAACTAAAGTAGTACATTTTTACATTATAGGGTCATAACCTTCCTCCAATAAAGCAAATCCAGTTGTTTTTCCCGAAAAAAACCCATCAAAAAGCACAATTTTCCCCAGCATATAACATTCACAACAAAAAAATCCCAAACAATACTCAGTATTAAAATTGAAAACCTGAATTCCTTTCAATTTCTTTATAACCCAATGAGTGACGAATGGTTATTTTTCATCCAAAAATTTCCTTTGGTACAAAAGTGAGGGGTTGGGGGGTTTAAAAACGTGCGAATGCATATTTCCCTCCACAAAAATCCTAATTCTTTTCCACATACACACACACATATATATATTATATTCTTATTGTCCATCCGTGTAAAATGTCGTGTCCTTTTAAATACCCAATTTCAAAAAGAAAAACATATATGGCCAGGGGACATTCCCATGCATACCGAAAAGTAAAATCTTAAAACCTGGATTAATGAACAAAACACAGCAAAATACCTTTCACCTGTGTCCAGCTGGAACTAGGAGGAGTGGTCAGATGCATTGGTAAGATATGGTCCTTTCCCTTATTCTCTGTCCTAAACCCCTTGTCTATTTTGGGCATAAGAGGTACACACACAAGCCAGCATTGACCATGACAAACTTGCTACTTTGTAAAGGTTCAGAGGGGGGTAAAGAAATGTTACCTGTGTTATTTGCTACAAGAAGCAACCCCCCATTAGCACCCTCGTTTCCTACCCTCAGTGGCCTTTGTACTTTACACCGAGGCTCTGCTTCATTAGCCATTTACTTTCCCCAGAGGGATTTGACCCTAGTCCAGCAAAATCCACTTTTTCCCATAAGGATCTTAAATAACCTCTGTTAATTGAATGTTCCACTTCCGGTCAAAATCAATGTCCATGAGGCGGCAGCAGTATATATAGGTAGGGTGGACACTGGTCACTTCAGAACCCTTTAAGCAATTTACAAACAATCTAACGCAATTGTACAAGGAAGGAAGGAATTAAGCCAGGGTTAGATCACAATTAAAGGGATTGTCCAATTGGGGTTAAGCAAGCATTAATGGGCTGACATAAGCATGCGCCATATTTCAAACTGTCCCATAAAGATAGAGAGAGGGCAACTCCAATATTCAATGAATTCAATAGCCCTCCCCTTCTTCATTATCCTCCATGCATAATATGCAAATATGTTGTCAGAGGAGAATTGCATGAAGACCCCATAATGCCCCAAAGTGAAATAAAAAATTTTTCATAATGGCTGCCAGTTCCACTAGCGACATCTATTGCCAAAATGATGAAACGCCTGGCACTGAAATTACCCTTCAAAACTTGAAGAATTTAATTAACCGTTTTTATTGGGTTCATGAACTAAAACAAAATAATATTATCAGTACAGGGTTAACGCAAAATTTGAATGCATTCAAAATATAAAAATTTGGTTGAAAAATAACTGTGATTCAATGATAAATAATTATCATCATTGTTTATTGTGACGTTTAGTCAGTGCTTGTCATCAATAACCCTTGGATTATATTAAGCATATATATAATTTAAACAATGATAAAATAAACAAGAAATGACCCTTAAATTAGAAAATTGAGCTTTTATCTGGACACCAAGAGTTGAATTACTATGAGCTAATAGTTATTACTGACTCATATTAACCAATCATAGTTTCATTTTTAATTTCCACAGGTTATTTCCTAATTCCATGCCAACTGCTTCAAAACTATTAACTTTAAATAACCATTACATCATAGTATCCCACTATCCTGTCATGGTTGACTCGTTGTAAGCCAAGGGTTATAGCTAACCAAGCAAATATCATAGTACTGAAAACATATTCAAATTATCATTTGAAAATATAATATAGTTTGTTTACTATATATAGCCTGTATAAGATGGACATGTAAATCTGTTCTCCTGACCATATATAGACTAGCTCCATTTTGTTTTTCACTTAAAAGAGTAACAATATCATAAATCTTTCATTACAAACTTTATTCCAAAATGGTAAATCACAGCAAATTTAAGTCGTATTCACCAAGCCATTTTAGTTGTATTCACCAAGCCATTTTAGTTGTATTCACCAAGCAATTTTAGTTGTATTCACCAAGCCATTTTCCAATACAAAAATAACAAAAAATTGCATTGAATAAATGCAATCCAATGAGTTTTTTTATTTTTTATAAATTTTTCACAGATAAACTGTTTGAAAAATAATTCATAGATTTTCCATGATGAGTCTGACTGACCTAAAGTTTGTAGCGTAAAAATTTAGAGTGCTGAAACTCCATACATGCAAAACAAAATGGAGTCCCCAGACTCCCAAATTAACCCTTCAATACCATTATCACGTGTTAGTCACACGGATTTTACACTTTTCTGAATCTGGAAATATGCATAAAACACCATAAAAAAAAGTTATTTCTATTTTCTAAGAACTCAAAAGCATTTTGCAGAATTAGGCAATGCAGTACATAAAAATACAAAAATGTATTTTCAAGTTTAAATTTAGTAGCAGCCTATTTTATGACTTTTGAGGGGTAAAAAAAAACTTGGACTCAGTTTAGTAATGGATACATTTATAGTTTATACCTACGCACTCACGCACGAATGCATGTGTTATTGACTTAAAACCTCACTTTTTATTTTTGGGGGATATTTTCAAAAAAAACCTCCCCAAACTACTACACTTTTGCCCCATCGCCATATTGTACGTATATGTGTTGACAGATAAAAATTTCAATTAAAACTATGTTTTCTAATGTTTTTGGTTTACTTTTTCTCTAGATAACATCTTAAACGTTTGGCGTGTTTGGAAGACAACCAAAAAATGTTGGTGCCAAAAGAAGCTGTTCAAGAATATATACGTCACGCCTTATTTTCTCAAAACAAAAAAAAATTTCAAAAAAAACTGAAAAAAATGTCGAAAAAACGCACAGACCCTCAAACAGGACTTCTGTTAATTGCGAATTAAACCTGAAACTTAATTCCAAATCCTTCAACAATGGACAACCATGAATTAAAATCATAGAAAATTGCACCAAAACGAAACCTGTAATCAGTATGGTCTAATTACTTTCGGCTTTTTCGCCCAATATTCATGCATGCTATCCCTACAATCACGAATTAAAATAAGCAACAGCAACATTGTGTTAGGTAAAAACACAACATTAAAGTATAGGAATTAAAGAAAACGTTTGTAATTCAACTTGCATGTCGCCAATTATTGTTAATCAGTCTATTGGATAACTTCCTTCTGCAATTTTCTTTGAAAAAAAAAATCATTAAACAAAATAAAAGTGATAATCATTGTTATTTACCAATCACCTTTCATGTCTAATCTTAACAAAAACACTTCCAAACAGTAAATTATGCCAAGTATATACTTTCTTTTTTTTTTAAAAATCTGGCAACATTGCTGCTAAATTTGTTGTTCTGCAATGTGCCACCATTAATTTACATGCTGGTCAAGCAGCCATTTTGAAGGTATATTAATTGGTAGAATATTTTTCCTTTAAAATTCTCTGTTGAATTAAAAATCTGGTTTTTATTTTACACAAACTTTGTTTTTATTTTCTTAAAGGTGTGAGTTGCAAAAACTACAAATTCTATATGTTAAATCCCATTAGATTCAAAGCAATATTGTGCTTTGAATAAAGTAATCCAAAACGAATTGCTACAGTTTTTACGAGAGGGACATGAAATTGCTACAGTCTCCATCAGGGGGACTTGAAATTGCTACAGTCTCCATGAGGGGGACCTGAAATTGCTACAGTCTCCATGAGGGGGACCTGATATTGCTACAGTTTCCACAAGGAGGATTTGAAATTTCTACAGTTTCCACAAGGGGGACTAAAATTGCTACCATTTTCACAAGGTACTAGTAACATTAACAAATTCTTGAAAGAAAGAGGTTGCCTGAGTTTCCCAGACTATTGAATGAAAATTTTAGTAAATTCCTAGAGTTATCCATGAATTTGATTTTCCATTTCAAATTCATAGAGTTTTCGAAGTTAATGGGAGCCCCCGTATATACTCAGTCTCTCAGAACTTATTATAAACCATATTTGAAAACATGAAATAATGTATAAGCACTCATTTCTAAGAAGTGTCTCCCCTAAGTCCAAAAAGTCAATGTTTCAGGGTTAGTTTTATCACGATTCAAGCACTCCACAGCTGTATGGATCATTAGCAAAGAAGCCATTAATACTAGCCATATCCCCTCCATTGATGATCAGTCTGTATTAATTAGGCATTTCCTATAGACAGAGCTGCAGTCATTTCCAAGTTTATTGGCAGAAACTGCCACAATTATTAACGTTATTAAGACTAAGAAAATCAACATTTGTAATTATAATATATTGCAAGCTTTCGTCTCTCTCTTTCTCTGCCATTCAAAGTTAAAATCGATGTTTATGGATTTATGAAACTTTCCTAAAGTGGCGCCTTGGAGACAATTCAGAAAAATAACAGCAGACAATAATCTCCAAATTTTAGGAAAGTTTAAATTAACGAGAATCCCTTGTATGGACAATGACCACAATTGGCCACAGAGTAATTATTAAATTTTCATCACTTGATTTCTTATATCGGTTTACCAAGGCAATTTGGACATAAATAAAGTCTTGTTATTGTTAATTTCAGTCGTCCTTTAATTATTTCATATAATGCAACTAAAAGCATACAATCTCTTTGATTGTCAGCTGACAAGTAAATCTTAATTTTAAAAAAATTCCATATATATATATTTGATAAATTTGCTTGTGTGAAAAAATAACTCCATGCTCAGAATCTTATATGAAAACTTCTATACATGTAAAAAATTTTCACATAATCAATAAGCATAATTGCTTAAAGAATAAATTCCTGTGCATAAGCAATGTATCCCTGTATATAAACAATGAATCCCTGTGCCTATAAGCAATGTATCCCTGAACACAATGAATCCCTGTACATAAGCCATGAACCCATGTGCAGAAGCAATGAATCCCTATGCAAAAGGAATGAATTCATGTGCAGAAACAATCGCCAATCATAAGTACTTAATCCATGTACAGAAAAAATGAATTCCTGTGCAGAATCAATGAAGCCCTGTACAGACACAAAGCAATGCATGAATCTCAGTACAGAAGCAATGAATCTCTGAACATAATAAATGAATCCCTGCGCTCAAGTAATGAATTCCCTGTGCTAAAGGAATGAATCACTGAATCCATCTGCAGAAGGAATGCATCAATGTGCATGCAGAAGTAATGAATCCCCTTGCAGAACAAATCAATCCCTAAATCCCTGTGCAGAAGGAATGAATCCATGTGCAGCAGGATTGAATCCCTGTTCATGTATTCTTGTGTGGAAGCAATGAATTACTGTACAGAATCTATCCCTTTGCAGAAGCAATGAATCTACGCGCATCAGGATTGAATTCCTTTGCAGAATCAACGCATACCTGCTTATTATCTATGAATTCTTGTGCAAAAGCAATGGAAAACTGTACAGAAGCAATGAATTCCTGTGCAGAATAAGTGTATCCCTCTAAAGAATTAATAAATCCCAGTATCATATCATTAACCTCATGCTCACTCACTGGCCATGACACAGAAGGTCAATTTGGCTTATTATTTCATATTTATCCATACTAAAAAATACCAAATATTTCAGTTTCAAGTGTATAGAACACCAGTGTTTAAATCCAAGAAACACAATAAGAATAATGTCAAGATTACAGAGTCTACCCCACTGATCATATAATGATCAAAATTATGAGGGGTTTACAAATCTAAATTATTAATTCCCCAAAAAAATTCCTCAATGCCTATATAACAACCCAATTCGTAAATGTAGGTCTTCGATGTGGTCGGGCCATTAAAGGAGGTGGGCGAGGTGAAAAAAACAATTAAGAAACTACTTTACAAGGTATAAATCAGGTGTAATGTTATAAGCAAAACGTCTTACATAAACGAGCTGGCTAATTTATGGAGCCGGCGCTGGTTTCTTTTGCAACATTTTTTTTTCAAGAAAAAATTACTCAAAATTCGGTAAATAGCCCCTAAAATGCTTATAAAACCGAAAACGCTGCGGGCCTACATGACAAGTGTCCATGTTTCAAAATGTAGTTATTAAACCAGGAAACACCTCGGCCAATATGTTGACTAATATTTACAAAATGCTTCAGATAATTTAACAAAAGCATTCCCTGATTTCGTGTTTCGACAATTAAGGTGTCAAAAGTGCAACTATTTATGGGCGCTATTAATATTTATTATTGGTATTAATTATAAATATTCATTAATTCTTCTGCTGCTATCGTTTGCTATATCTTTATTATTCCTAAAAAGTGACTGCAGTGCCACGCCTACGTTTTATGGCTAACTCTACTTTAAGATGATTTCATCATGCAGGTCCAGGTGCAAAGCAAAAAAAAAAAAACCAAGATGGCCGTCGGGGGAAATGCTTAACTCATTTGAATAAGCTATTGTCCTTAATTATATTTTAATTTTAATGATTATTTCAAGCGCTAGGTGGAGTCAGGCATAAAAAATGACGTCATTAAGCGCCGTACTAATTGTGGCATAAAAATTAAATTACCATATTATGAATTAACTATTGTTAAACACTTACTGCTTGCAAACAGATGTTAGCATTGTCATGGAGTGTTCATGACATCATCTTAATTAGTGTTCACACGTGCATTTTGTTTGTTTAAAATGCATAGTAGGCTTAATTGCCCCCCAAAAAAACTAATTAATTTTGTTCGCCTTTTGTAAATTGTATTAATTCCCAGGCATGCAAGTAGACAAACAATGAAATTATGAAGGTGAAATTTAATGATTATAAAAGAACTAACCTTGACTTGATGAGACGGACTCGGGCATGAATGATAATCACATTGGTGTTGCAGCTTTATGGGTTGGTTGAAAACAAAGTTGGCTGATTAAAATTGCGTACACTCCATGGACAATTAATTACCTGCAACAAAATAAACATAATTATAAATAATTGAACCACATGTGAACTTAAACGAGTTAATCAACGCTGATATTATAAACTAAGTGAAGGTTCTCTTCTAACAATGTCAACTGATCAGTACATTTTTCTATAATTTTTTTCTTGATTAATCGTATACTGATTAATATTTATATACTGCCGACTGAAATGCTACTAATCTCAACTTTCCTATGCCCTAACTAATACTCATACATCAATGAATGCTGGCCTATAAATGTATGAGATGAGTGAAAGTTGTTCAAATATTTAAGGGTCCACATAACACATTTATCACAAAACGTGCTACATAGCAAAGTTATGCAACTTGTTACAAAAAGAGAAGAAAAAAACTACATAACACATGATGTCATTTAACATTTTTCTTGGTATATCATCCACATTGTTTCATTCAGTAACACGTTACATATGACGTTATATAACAAGTTCTACAACAAACTTATAAACAATTTCGTTATAAAACGATGTTTTGTGATTGATATAGTTTGGATGCACTTTTAGACATTATATTAGTGCTGTTTAGCAGCAAAATAATTGATAATGAAAATGCATTTCTGAAGTCATGATGAATAAGTTGCTAATTTAGCAATCCGCTACCCTGAATCTCGTATCTCATGTGCTGATTTACGTGATCCATGACGTCATGCACCATACTTTTGAAATTGTCTCTAGCAAATGCGCCTATATGTATAAGCGGAAAAAGGTTCCCCAAATCTTGTTGCATTGTAGTTTGAATTGTGATTTCAAAATACTAATATCATTACTTGTTAGTGCAATAATTAAATGTATCTTTTGGAGTTGAGGGAACCTTGATATGAGAAGAAGACTTTTCTCTGAAACTTACATTATGAATATTTTATGGTTCATGACGTAATTGCCAAATATGTCAACTTACACTCTTTTTCTAACTCGTAAGTAGACAACACAAATAAGGTATTTATTTGTACTTATACTTATATAAATATATTTTAAACAATAACTTTAATGCAAATTATTTTGCATTATAAGCTTTCAACAGTAAAAACGATAATTTAATTAAGATGAACATCAAATTACAGAAAAGTTCATTTAAAAATTAATAAAAAAGAGCCAATTCCAATTTCTGCACATAAAATTTAACCAGATCCATTTTAATAAATTGCCAGATTATAATATAGATATATCTATATTATAATCTGGCAACATTGATATATAACATTGATATTTAACAAATGATTTTGATAATGTGTGCATGAAGTGCCCATGGATATCTATAAGCCAAAACAGTTCAAGTGATCTGGACAGTTACTTCTACAACTATTTTTTGGGTACCATAATGCATGGCCTTATAACATGATTCACCCATGCTGTACAAGTATCATTGGATATAACTCTCATTCAATAACATCACTTACGAATATCTGGTCTGTACTGTTCATGCACTTAATTCTCATGAATCTGAATATCTATAACATGACCTTACCCTGACAATGTTTTTTCGTAACATCGCATGCATGTACGAACTAGAACCTACTCTAAATATTTAGGAAAATATTGAAAACAACTGCAACAATCCAGGATGTTCCACAAAAAAACTACAACAGTATATGAAATTTTTATTCTTATTCAACTTCATATTATCCATTTGAAGAAGTATTTACAGAAAATTATTTCAGAAATAAGGTGACCAAAACTGACCAGTATCTGCAAAACAATATACAATCAGTTTCTGTAGAAATTCGCATATTTCTGCACCTCTCTTAATTCTTTCACATAATTTGTCAATATAAATACTCCAGTTCATTCCATTGTTTAAAATAGCTGCAGAAAATTGAGAATTATAGACAGAATTACTGTCAGTAACACTATATATGCACTAACTTGTAAGATAAAGGCAAGAGTTCAATTGCACAGAAACAGATGTTGTTACAGTTGTTGTTGTGACAACATCATGACAATATTAAATGGCCACCAGAACTAAGTAATCCTTTTTGTCATGGCAATATCTTCAATTGTCTTCATCTTTAGCTATTCTGATGGGAATTGTCCCTTGTTTATGATCTTGCTATATTTACTTGTTTAGCCCTTGATTAGTCCAGTCTCTTAAGCTGATCAGTGTACACAAGAACCCATGTAACACTTACTCTGTGGAGTTCACACTACCACTAGTTCATTGACAAATGTAGCCATTTTAACATTGTTCCACTAAGGGAAAGCCTCACTTTGGACAAAGCAATGTTGAAATTAAAGGAGAAAAAATTTTAAAATTGAGAATTGCAATTGTTATGTGATACATGAGTCAAACAGACCATGATTTCATGAAAAATGCTGACCACTGGGTCCTATTTCATCAATACTCTAGAATCTAAAATCCTGAATTTCAATCCAGAATCCAAAAAAACAAATATTTTTATATAACAAAACCAATAAAAATGGCTCTAGGATTCTGGATTTTAGATTAGGGATTTAAGATGGAACCAAATTTCTAGGATTCTGGATTTTAGATTAGGGATTTAAGATGGAACCAAATTTCTAGGATTCTGGATTTTAGATTAGGGATTTAAGATGGAACCAAATTTCTAGGATTCTGGATTTAAGATGGAACCAAATTTCTAGGATTCTGGATTTTAGATTAGGGATTTAAGTTGGAACCAAATTTCTAGGAGTCTGGATTGAGATTGAGGATTTTAGATTCTAGTCTTGATGAAATAGGGCCCTGAGATGGCATCCATTTTAATCGCCAAAAGCGCCACCAAGTGTAGTGTGCACTGTACCAAAAATCTCAGAAAATTTCTGTCATATCAAAATTAAAATTGTAAAAATAGGAAACAATTTTTAAATATTCGGTTTGTTTGTTATTTTGGAATACATTTCCTCTTTTTTTCTCTATTAATTTTTGCATTGTAGCAAAGTTAAGTCAACATTCACGATTACAATGGTGAATATTTCTCCCATCAATTACCAACAGATGGCGCTGAAAGTTCTTGGATTATAAATCCCTTGTCCCCGAAGTGAGACTTCCCAGAAAAATTCAAGAGTATGATTTGGAAATATGATCATACCACTCACTCCACTGTATTAGTTAAAATATAATATAGGGCAAAAACCAAATTTATAAGCGAGCACTATATTATTTATAGGAAAACATTGATAAAAAATAAGCAAAATGAAACAACAATAGTCATTTTTACGTTTTCCATATAACACCAATTTCCACATTAGCAATAAATCAATCTTGAGAAATTCTCACCATGTTTTGGCATCAAAAGAGTTGCTTGGCATCTTCTGTTTCAACAATGTTTTACGAAATCCAAGACTGGATATATTGCAACAACATGAACGAGTCATGGAAAAACTAGGCCTGTAGTCCATTGGATACTTTCCAAAATTCCCCCATGAATTTGTCACCTTTGTTAAGAACCAAATAATTTGAACATTGCATTCATTCTGTGATAATTTCCAATTAAACCGGATTGTTAATTTGCCAATAAAACAGCAATGGATTTTTCATCTCATTAATGGGCTTTTACTTTAATTAATTAAAATGCAGACACATGCACGCCTCTAACGATATTTCTGTTGTTTATGACTTCCATTTCCATAGAAATTAGTTGATGTTTAAGGCATTGCTTACAAGTTATTTCCACTTGATGCTTAATTAATATTCGCACCTTGCCTGACCTTACCACGTTTTATCCGCTTAATTAACCAAACCAAGGTTAACCAATTATGCAGCCAATGACCTGCCTTAATCAGATTTCTTAAGTCGTCATTGAAAAATGTACACCTTGGCCTTTAAGGGTACACCTATCCTTTTTCTTCTCAGATAAAAGCCATTTCATGTAACTAATGAGCGTTTTTTTGCCATTAAAAACGCCTATTTCAATGTGGCATTAAAGCCGTAAAAATTTGGGGGTAAATAAAACACTCAAAAGCCTTTTAATCTACATTTCATTTTGAATGGACAACACTTTTCTGGGCTCCTTGCAAAATTTACAGACTATTTTCACTGACCAAGCATTATTTACACAACCCTAGTTTACTGTTTACTGAAAAATTAAAAAGATATGGTTTTAAGTGAACAAACAATTTCAAACCCAATTAACTGAGTTTCCCTAAACTTCCTTCTCATTTTCCTACTTTACTTTAAGAACCCCCTTATCCTAATACCCCGTACACATGGACATTATGATCATGATATATACAGAATGATAATCATTTTTCAAGTGACTAGGCCAATATAAATTATAAGAATTTAAAGCATAATTTTCTGTTAAAAAATTTTACCAACCGACTCCAAATCGTATTTAGAATTGGCACTGAGCTGCAAATGACGTCATTAGGCTGAGGCTTCCCATACTCCCATCATTATCGAGCTGGTATAATAATTATGGCATTAAGGTTGGTATATAACTTGATGGGGAAAGCTCTGCCTGATGATATCATTTCAAAGTAAAAATTAGCATGTGAATATTTCATTTAGTTACTAAAGTTTGGGGATTGCATTTTTTTATCGATATTACGTCATTTGGTAAAAAGAAAACTTCTGGGTAATGCAAATGGCGAATATATTAAGTGGAAGATTGAATGGCAGTGTGCAGGAATTTAATATGCCTTTCTAATGGATAGGAAATGTAAAAAAAACTGGGATTTAGCATACAATAAATTTCATACTAACCCATTCTTTCTGCTCTGATATGATTTTGATTGAAATACGAAAACAGATTGGTCAACCATTTTCATTCATTTATTTCATTGCAGACAATGATCTCCCTCCCCCTTTTCTAAGAAATAAGACCAAAAAAAAGTCTAAAACAATGTCTGGAAAAAAAATTGTGTAATTATAACAGTTCACTGTTTTCTTGTTATTTTCCAGTGTCCATCGCCTTAACAAATTCCCTTATCACCTGTTGATTCATGTTAGATTAAAAAACTAGCTGGCCCTAAACAAGTTTTCTATAAATATAATACTATACATGAACAGGTAGACACACCCAATTGTAGGTTACACGTCAGCCCTGGGGCCACTTACAGGATTTTTTGTGTACACATTTCTGCAAGCCCTATACTTAGGCTAAATTTTCAGCATTGCACTTGCACTTGAATGACACATTTGTATGCCTTCCCAGAGTGTCAGACAAGATGCAAATAAAGTGACGTCACGTCACCAACGTCACTTTGTTTGGCAAATGTTATAACAAGTACATTAAAGGATGCATAAATTACATTTGACTTATAATCTTGTAAAATAAATGTCTTGTAAGTTTTAGAAAATAGGAAAGGACATACAGCAACGGCATGCAGACGGCACAAGGTATGATGACGCCGTGAGCATACATTGTGCTCCAGCTAAAAGGACATCTTTTAATGCTATAGCTAAAGTTTGTTGGAGCAATTTTAGGTCTTGGCCGGGTCTGTTATCTGGCAGCACTCCTGGCATAGAAAAGCATCTAGTTCATGACAGATGATAGACTCCAAGGTCCAAAAATTAGTGCAAAAGAGTTTAGCATTAATTGACATCCATATCGTTTCAGTAGTGCTTCAAGGTCAACTGACATGTAAAATTTAGGCCTTTTAGTTCAGCAGTTTATGGTTTACTTGCTGATAAAGGACTCATGTGACATCACACTGAATTGCTACTTTTGCTGCAAATGTGATGTCACATGGGTTTTCCATTTGGAGGATGAATCATAAAGTATCGGTACCTGAAAATATGAACTGTCTGCTAGATGTCAAGTCATGATATCACCTATATATTACCGACTTAAGGTGCGTCCACACTATATCCCAAAACGTGTTGTATAGCAAAGTTAGACAACTTGTTATAAAAAGAGAAGAAAAAAGTTACATAACATGATGTCATTGAACATTTTTTTTTTGTATATCATCCATAATGTATCATTCAGTACATGTAACATCTTATAATTATGAAGTTATATAACGAGTTGTGCAACAAACTTATAACCAAATTTCGTTATAAAACGATGTTTTGTGATATAGTGTGGATGCACCTTTACACTAAATTCAAAGCTTTGAATGTATACGGAAGCCTCATCCGGGCAGTCACAGGCCTACAACTTTAAAATCTGATTTTGGCACAAGTCTCAATTAAAAGAAAAAGCTTAATCTACATAAAAGAGTTGAGATGTGAGATGCAAAGTAGATGTTGATGAAAACCAATCTAAAAAGCTGGAACAATTGCAACATAAATCCACCTGCAATTCTCCATAATGATCTCTATAGCTCTCAACACTGCGGGTCGTCCAATCCCGATCACTTCCACCGACAACTGCAATTAAGTCTAAGATAGAATTTTCAGAAAATTAACTCGTTTAATCCATTGCCCCAGCTTATTAGAACATTATTTTTTATAATGCATCTAAGGAAATATTCCTATCATAAAGTAAGCTGCATGATTTCCTCTCCTTCTGCTAAAATTACTATCTGTCGAGAGAAGATAGGGATATGTCAGCCATTGCCAAGTGGGGAAAATGGTCTTTAACTTGAAACATAAGATAGCAATGTAACCAACATATACATCCTCATAACATATTTCATGTTTTTATGTTCGTAATTAAAACATGGAACCGGATTGAGGGGGGTAATACAATTTTTCAGCTCTATGTCATATCCCTTTTTACAGCCCTATATTGTAGCCCATAGGCTTGATTTAAAAAACGTTTATGTTGTATATTGCCATTAAGTAGTTTTTTTTCTCTCTCTCCGAGGATTAGGCTTAGACATTAAATTAAGATTGCATTGAAGAAAACTGCAGCCATTTTAACACGACACACAATTTTCCAGCCTTAATGAAGTAAAAAGACAAAAACGAATTCGCCATGCAAATTCAATTATTGCACAAGCAGGATAGTCTTGCAAAATTATTATATCCTATAGACTATAATAATAATATTCATCGATCTTTTCCCTGCCATGAAAGCATTTTTTCCCAATTAAAATAGGCCTGCTTTTGCCAATAATTTATTTTTCCTAACACCCACACTGGAAAGCTTTTTGGATAACTTTTGTAATTAAAAATGTTCCTGATACGCTTCTCCCTAATCTACTCTACATTTAATTTCTGGCTTAAACTTGCAATTAACAAACAACCAAAATATGCCTG
>JAQIXP010002048.1:0-16185 GCA_034700285.1 Proteroiulus fuscus | reverse complement strand
TTCCCAATATATCCAAATTGGGACTTTTGAGTATATTATAAAATATATTAATGAGTATATAATTCGATATAATTTTGAACATATATTTTTATATATTTAAAAATATGATTTTTTTCATGTGGGTAGTAGCCATTTTGGTAGTATATTGTAGATATTTTATTCAATCAATCAACAATATGATTTTGAAATTCTGCAGGCAAATATAAATAATTATAATTAGTTTTATGCAATAGCTGATAGGTATTTTAATGACTAAAAACCAGCAATTAAGTGACAATTATTAAATCTAATACAAAAAATCAGCAGTTGAACTAAGAAAATTGAAAAAAAAATTATTGTTAATTGCAAATATTTCATGTTAGTTACCTCTGTTCCTAAATTATCTGTGATATAGTTGACTCGGCTTATTTTTCAGACTGCTGACTAACAAATTAATCTTTATATAAAGACTATACTTTTATCTAATCAGAAGTTACCATGGCAACAAAACAAGAAAAAACCATTTAAATAGATATTTATTGATAAAAGTTTAATAATTTTACAAATGGCTTATTTGGAAATCTGGTTTATGTCTTGTTTACTGCATCTGTTTTGCAAGTAGGCCTACAGAATTTTCTGAATAAAATGCTGCAGGGGAAAACTGAACTTCGGTTTATTTAAAAAAATTACTCTGCAAAAACATTTCAATGCATTTATTAAAATTGAATAAATTCTCAATGCTAACAGATTGGTAGAAGGAGTGCAGTGGTAAATTTCCCCATAAATACAGCAATGATGTCTAGAATAGGTTATTAAAAATATACATGCAATTAAGTGAAATCATATCTTTAGAGGTAAGGTATAAAATAAATATGAAAAACTGAATGTAATAAATTTATTTTGACATTTTTTATATCTACTGATAAAAACATACGATTCAAGTGTGTCCTGTTTGTTATGCTTGTATGAGTATAGAGAGACCAAAAGGAATTCATTCTCCCACTCGTAAATTTTCCTCTTTTTTTTTTCATGACTTTGAAGATTTTTTGGTCAGGTCCAGCTCCACGTAAATCACAATCTTGAAAACAATCCTGCTTTTAAATACCCCTTGTTTTATATATATATATATATATTGAATTTTTATTTTTTTTTTATTTAAGGAAAATGCACTAAAATAAGTCTGTTTAAATTGGCATGACTTTTTCTCATTGTAAAAACAAGATAAGTGGGGTTCAAGGATGCTGTATACGGTAAACCCTTAAAACCAGACTTTTTTGCTAAATAATCTAAAAATATAATAACAGATTTATTTTTTTTAAAAATTCTAATCTATAAGTATATACATTTGTTTTGACAAAAAATTTCCCAATTGCCATATTACATAAACAAATCATCTTATCTTAAAGGGAAACTATCACCTTAAATGATGTTGGTTTCATGAAGAAGGGTATGAAAAATTATAACGAAAAGTGAAAGAGAATTGCATATGAGTAAAATAATAAATGAAATAAAACGACCTGAATGTGGCAAAAGCAAAGCTTAGATGGACGATATTTCAGTGAGACAGTGAGCGCCATCTATTGGATTCAAGCATCAGCTCCATAGACATACATGTGCCATATGGCGCTCCCTGCATGTCTCATTCTGCATGAAAAATATCGCCTAATGCATATTTTGCAAACATCGTGATTTCTTCAATATGGAAACTCTGCTGCAATTATTATTGCCAGAGATGTTCATATCTAGTAAGTGCCTACCATTTAACAATGACTTATTACAACGTGATAGTTTCCCTTTAAGATTATACGCATAATGTATGGTCGCTAAGTAGCCATGTTAAGTAATTTATTGTCCTCACTATATTAGGCAAAACATTTTATTTAAAAAATTAAAACGTTGTATTTTAGCAAAATCCTGTTATAATAAGTAAACCAATCTATTTTGAAATTATTACATTTTTATATATAGTATAAGAAAGAAAATCCGTTTATTGAATAAAAAGCAGTCTTCATGGTATAGTATGGGCCACGACCCTCTGATAATTGATTCAGAATTATATCGCATGGTTTCAAGTAGATAAAAAATAACATTAATTTCATTTGCTTGTTTTGTTGTCATAAAAAAAAAACTTGATTTTGCTTGTAATTTAAAGATCCAGTTTTAGAGAATTTGCACTTGTTACATTTTACTTTGTCAATAGACAAATAGACTCCTTTTAAAAATTACCAAAAGTTAACCTTTCACTAAACCAATGTACAGCTTTAGAATAATCAAAATTTGAAAGTTATTTATCATAGATGGCACCATAATACTGCAAATGACATGAGGGTCCATCTTGCTAAAGTATAAAAAGTTATTTAAAAGTGATTCATCATATAGATGACAATTTATTTGTTAAAGAAGATTATTCCTCATAGCTTGTTAAGTGTGTATAAGGGGGACGGGTGAATTTCATGAAAGATCAAGTATCAATAATTTAAAGATAAATGGAGTTATTTTGGTAGTCAAAGGTAGAATCCAAGTGAATATTAAAAAATTTACATCATAAAAAAAAGGAAATTTACACTTTTAACATTGAAGATTTTGTTATTTTGAAACATTCACCACCAGTTTGTTGATTAAAGTATCCTAACACTGCACCACTATATTTCTAGTCCATCATAGTAAAACTCCTGCTCATAACGCATCCACTTGCAGACCACTGCCATCACCTCCATGTCAGTCTTAAAGTATTTGTCTATATACCATAAATATTTTAATGGAACAGATAGATGGTAATCATGACATTTGTGCCAGGTCATGCAGTACTGGTACCGTATCTCCAAGTATCTCCCTGGATCAGTACATTATCTTATTGGAGACAACTGCCACAACACGAGGACGAGTATTGTTATGCAAAACAATGACTCTGCCCAAGTCTAAGTGAGGTAAGTTTATACAAACACTCACTATACTGCTCTGGTTTCACACCAAGTGATCACCATCTTTATGGTCAACTAAAGCAATTTCTGAGTAGTCAACACTAACTGATATGCAAATCTGAGACTAATACAGATAAGACAAACACTAAGCAGTGCAAATGAAACTATAACTATAAAGAGAGAAAGGAGTCAAGGATACCATGCAAATAAACAAACAGGGTAGCACTGTGGGAAGAAGATCTTTATAAAATGAGACTGCTAACAAACAGAGAAAGTTCTCATTTGTAAAGGGAATAAACATAACACCCAGACACTATAGCCCATTGCCAATTTATAACTGTATATATGAATGAATGAATGACTGTTACAGCCAGAAGTAAGATTGGACTTCTTCCATTTCAACATGCTGCCATACACTCATTTCATGATCCAATTCAACCACATTGTTCATGAACCAAAGGTGCAGATGGTCACATACAGTTAAGGGTTCTTGTGTCAATAGATAATGAGGTTTAAACAACTAACAAATATTCTTTCCCATCAGTAATAATAGTTTTAATAGTAATAAAAAGCACACACAATCCACCCTTTTTATAATTGAATTTGACCTCATATAGATATAGTTTAGGTCAGCATAGGTTCAAAATAAATAAAAACCAAACCACTTGTCTAATTTAATGATAGTCAGAAATACACATAGCTATAATCCTGGATAGGGTACGAAAAACCCACTCACCGTGCTTTGTTACTTCCACACAAAGTAGTTCTGCACAAAAGTCATTCTCACTGATTAGTACATCACTAAAAATAATGGCAAAGATTGTACAAATGAAAGGTAAGGAACCCCTGATTGTTGTATTCACATATCATTCCTTAAACCTATATACTAAAACAATTCCAATTATGTATTCATGCGCGTTCCACTCATGGTGAGTTCGTTTTTTGTTACCCTGTCCAGGACTTTAGGACTTAAGCCAAACTAATTAAGTTATCCCATTGGAAAGATGATATGATGGAAATGGAAATGATAAATTATAGATATTTCGATCGAGATGCTATATGCACAGCTATACCAGTTGTACCTTGAATCATCTGCAAATAAATTTCTGTCAATCTGCTTATTGACTTTAATTATAATTATTTTTCCTACAACTACTTTTAATATACATGTATTACTAATAGCATTATTGGTGCTCCGAAATGTGTTTGCAATAATTGCAACAAGATGTAGAGACAGTGTGTGTGTGGTCTGCAAGTGGATGTATACCAACAGGAAAGTTTGTTTCAAAATTGTAATAGAACAACAAGTGCAATGTTGGGACACTTGTATCAACTAACTTGGTGATTATGTTTAAAATTACAGAAAAGTTCACTGTTGAAAATGTAAATTTCCTTTCTTATCTGTGACATTCAAAAAAACTTTATATATATAAAACCCCAAAATCACAATTTCTTCCTTTTTCAGCAATAAATTTAAATACTTAAAAAATGAATGATAAATTTAAGTAGAAATTGCGGACATTCAGGTGCAGATAGTAGTCAACGGTCAACCTTTGACCATCCTTAATTAGGACGTCATTCCACAAGTTAATGATGTATTTCTTATACATGATCTACTTTCGATAGACATATCACCAGCATCTCCTGGTTGTTTGACAGGCTTATGGCTTTTTGGATTCTATTTATCTTCAACAACCTCAAAAACTAAGTCAGATTCTTGAATATCACTTTTCAGGGCTCCATCTTTAATTGTGCGATCAACATTACCATGCACCAAATGTACCTGATTCCATAAAACAGTTTGGTCAAAATTTCCCATGTTTATCTGTCAAGGGTTTGTACTTGATATCTTTCATGTTTGATGCCTACTTTTTTGGAGACTGGCAACTTCAAATACCACCCATGAATGTTGTTATCATTGTCATTCTTGAATCTTGCCCACAAAGCATCCCTCTCTGTCTTACTTTTTACTTTTCCATAATATATTATTTCAAGGGAAGACATAAAATTATTAAATAAGGATGGTTTAATACTTTTATCACGAAGTGTGCATGTCATAGAATTGCACCAGCAGTTCCTTCTTAATATTTATTCTCATTTTTATTAAACTACTTTCTGATTAAAACTTTTTCTGAAAATTAGCCATAAATGTTCAAAAACCAGGCCATGCAATCTCAACATCATTCATTGAATTTGTCCTTGTAAACACTTTGTTAGAATAAATAGTTCCTATACAAAAGCAACATCAACAAAGGCCTCAAATTTGACAACACTGTACGTTCACAACCCCCATAGTGAAAAAAAAAACTTTTGGCAGCTTTGCCTATGGTCATCTGCAATATCTAACCCCTTTCAAAATTTTCTTGTGCTGCTGCCGAACTTTGACAAACAAGAGAAAAGAAACCATTTACAGGATTTATCACATTATAGCACCTTTAATTTTCTGATTTTCTTAATGAAATCTTTACGAGCTTCACATATTTCACCAATTATAGGAGTATCTTCCTTCTTTATCCATCACGTCCATTCCTCATGATATGCCACTAAATCAACATGTGGGCATTGCATAGTGATATGAAGTTGCATTTTTTGAATCAAGGTTAGTGGCCATACATCTACCAACTGACATAACATACTATAATGTACTTGTACTGCTAGCACATGCACTGTATACGTAGTAAAACTGAAATTTTCAATAAAATCAGTACCTTTACATGTCATCTTGATTGTTAAGTGTAATTGCAGAACAATGTCCACATGTGTTTTCAGCTTCATATCATGGGAATGGTGCATTTTTATTCACATTATTTGAGCAAAAGAGCTACAAATTTTTAAATGATATTCTAGCAATAGTTCAGAAAAGCATTTGTATTAATATTTTGCAGCATATATACTTGCTATTAATCCGAAATCAAGACTATTTCAAAATATACGGATAGCAATATGTTAATACTGCTTAACGATACTATGCAGATATTATTGGTACCATCTAGTGTAGTTGACTTGTTTGAAGTAAACTGTTGAAGGATATGTGTTTTCACTTCTTCTCTATGAAGTATTTGTGTGATGTATTATACAAAAGCCACACAATGACTACTGGGGATATGTATACACTATATGAACCAACACTGAAAAAAATGATAAAGCTCATGACCTATCATGTGACAACTCTCACGTAAATTATCAGTTCCATTTTCATTTTAGTTAGTTTGCAGGAAAGTATTGCCTAATGGTACCCCTAGCAGCAAATGACAGTGCTGCCTTAACAATAATCATAGTAGTGCCATCATTAACTTCATATCACTATTATGTGTGCATCAATATTTCAAACTGATAACAGCATGAGCTGATTAGGCCTAATATTAGCCCATATAATGAACACTGGAGACCTAAAGACAAGAAATGCTACATAAGGAGTATAATTACAAACTATATACATAAACGTTAGCAAAAATAATTATTTATTAGACCATGCTTGTTTGTCTACTGTAGCTCAACTTAAAGGGACAGTCTCACTTTTAAACAAGTTGGTTTTAAGAAATAGAGCGTGAAAAATGAGACTATCCATGGAAATTTCACTTGATATCATTGTACCAATCAATACAAAAAATGAGTTGAATACCTGCATTTGCTTGAAAATACAAAACCCTATTGGGCGACATATTTTTTTAAAGCATTGTAGCGCTTTCTATTGGAATGAAGGCGCGAGCTCGCGTGAAGCCATAGACATACATGTGCTAGGGGGGCGCCATCTCACTTTAATGCATGCTGAAAGCAGCTGAAGGCTAAGGAATATGGCGCCTACTGTGTATTTTGGAAACGTTGTAATTTCTTCAAAATGAAAACTTTTCTGCAATTATTATTGGTACAGAAATTAGTAAGTGTGTATATATATACTGTTTAAAAATAACTTGTTACAAAGTGAGACTGTCCCTTTAATTTATTTAAACACCAAACCTTTACAAATAAAAAATGAAGCATTGTAATCTGAAAATACTAACTGCTTTTTTAAGGTACTGCAACAGATAGGATGATTATATTTTCAAGCTTAATTTTTTATTTATTTTATTACAAGTTTAAATGCAACACATTTGCACATAATGAAAACATACATTAATACATTAATAACATTATAACATATACATTAATAACATTAACACATTAATACATTAATGCTTACATTAATTTTGCTAATTCACTACAAAATTTTAAACCCATGCTTTATAGCTTTAATTACCAATGTGACTCACTAGTACTGTTTCTGAATTAATTACGGATATGTGATACAAGCATGCATCTATGTTAAACTTTTCATTATAAATTTGAAGTGATCGATTTTAAGATCTTTTGAACATATAAACTTTTATTTTCTCAAGCTCCAATGTGAGATGATCGTGATGGCCATTCATTGTTAAGGAAATTGGATATGCCCCTATAACTACTCCCCATATACCTCCGTACTTTACTTCAAGGTCCACAGCAGTAAATCTTGCAGCATCGAAGAAATTTTCGTATTTGTTCATTGAAGCCATTACTTTTTTAATCATCGCAGCTTCTTGGGCTTTGTTCCCTATGGAGCTCTCATAGATTTTTGGATTAATTGGTATGGATTGTTTCATGAGCTGATTCTGGGTCACCTACAATACATTAAGTTGCACTAATTAGAAATGTATAAACTATGCCTAAAGAAGCAAGGTGAGTAGTGTAATTACTGGCAATACCACATGTGAAATTGCCTCTAGTTATGCATATAAAAAGCTTTTTATGTCCAAAAAGCAATAAATATCATCAATTGTCACTATCATTCAATTATTTCACATGAAAGCTTTTTAGCTTGCTAATTTCTGTAAATTCAAAATTCATTTACATGTTATTTTATTTGCTCACGTTTTTAACTTATTAACAGTGGCATAGTCAGGTATGCTAACAGTGCTTCACACCTACCTAATTCTATGAGAAACACATTTAGTTTCATTATTACTGAACCAATATAATAGATGCAACCCTCATGCAGATCAGAGATTATTAATTTGTTATCATGAATTGTTGAATGTAATTTTATTAAATACAAACTTAAAATATATTTATAAAAATTATAATATTTCAAGCTATTTCAAGAATGCCAAAGAAGCTTTTAAACACAATTTATTTTTATTAAATGAAATTTGGAAGATTTATAGATATCTTAAAATGTCATTAGTTAGTATTTTTAACATATAAAAATCCCTTTAATAAAGGGCAATGTCAGTTGGTATGTGAGCAAATTGCAACCCAGACAGTGGAAAAAACACATATGCACTAATAAAAACAAGTGTCCATGAAAAGTCACAAAAAAATGGCCATAGAGCATTAGTAGTTAGATGAAAGCCCGTATCAGGAAAATCTGTAGGGTGCATATTTGCCTATATTAAGCACAACCCATCAGTGAAATGTATTTATGCAAATACAACCTTTTGAATACTACATTAATGGAAAGTATATTAAGTCACGCACCTTGTCTTCTTGATTGGTCTTATTTTCAGAGGAATGACATTTCTGCACATTGGTTTTATGAATCAGACAGCTTTCTCGCTCATCACAAAAAAACAAAATACCCAAGCAAATACTGAAGATGATACACTTAACCATCTTATTAAAAGTCCAACATTTATATAGTCAAGTTAATATAGTCGTGTTCCTTGCAGTTATTCAGACGTTTTTGACAATAGGGGATGAGGTGTAGCCATCAGTTTCAGTTTTGTAAAATTTACTCAGCAAATATTTGTAAATTACAATAAGAAATTTGAAACATTTTACAATGCTTATCATCAGGTAGAGGAGATCACCCTTCCATAGGAATCTGCATTTCATATCTAGATAAACACCAAAATGCAGGTGAATAACATACTAAAAAACTTAAAACCAAATAAGCAGAACCGTACTATTTCAAGTGGCAGATAAACCCAAGGGGAATGCCCTAGACAAACTTTCACAATTATTATTTACAGAATTCAATTTTTTTTAGAGTCGAGAGGACCCTTTTTAGGTAGGAGCCCTATACTAGCTAGGTAATTGCCGATTCGGACCATTAGATAATCCACCACTGACAATGCTTATTTTTATTTTTCTGTAATCTAATTCAAATACTTGACTTAGTAACTCAATTATGGCATTCTCAATTAATGGAGTTAGCAATCACAATTAATTGACTTATAGGTTTCATGTTTACATCTTTGAATCCTATTTATCGTCCAATTCATTATCCAAAATTAATTTAACAATAAAATACTAGTTCAAAGATGCAAATATGCTTATAAGTATCACATGATTCATAAATGATGAACGGATTTCCATAGCTATATAGTTAGTAAAAAGAGATTAAATGATTCATGTAAAGGATTGGCGCCCAAACCTCCCATGATTGACAGATGATAATCTGGTGATGAGGTCACGTGGGAGGTTGGTAATTAGTATCGTCATCATCAATGATGACATCAGGTGGTGGCCTGATTTCATTGTTGATGAAGAAAGGACGCCATCTTTGATTAGTCAGTCAGGATCTGGGATTCAAAGGAGTAAGTTAATCTGAAGATAGTTTTCTGTACCAGTGTTAACAGAAGGGACAGGCCTGAATTAGGCCTGGCCTTAATAAAGGTCTATTTTGTGAATCTACACATTCGGACAAAGTCATTTCCAGGGGATCTTTCCTACAAGAACAGGAAAGGGTACCTAACAAGGGCAGGGAAACGCCCCTCCATCTGAGCTCAACTTCTACATGGTGGAGGTGCGGGGTAAAACCTGCTAACTACATATTGGATCCTTTCAGGTGTGAGTATAAGGACTGAAATTAATCAAAATTGGTGTTTAATATTTTGATTAATTGTGAAAATTTTGATGAGTCATGGGCGCTATCTGGGTGTAAGTTGCGCCCCTAAATGTGAAAAACGAGTCTTCTCTGCGCTACAAGCAATACAGCAGTGAAGCTCCGGTTTATTTTGGTGGAAATTTGAATGAAATTTGGGTTAATTTGTTGGTTTCATCAAGGACGTCGCCATCTTGAATTGCTGGTGAGCTGGTTAGTCTGTTTGGTGTCTATGAACAGGCCAAGAAGTTCAAGTGAGCCCTCCTCTGCTGAGTCAGCAGCTTCTCAACCTTCTACCGTGCTTTTTGTGGAGGGACAGTGGGATAAGCATCCACGCAAAGAAAAGGATAAGAACCAACCTGGGGACTACCTTAAACTGCACAAAGGCAAACGAGTGGAGAGGCGGGAATCCATTGTACAAAAATTGAGGGAACATTTCGAGTCGCCTGAGGTAGAACCGTCGCGCAACCCGACTCAGGATAAGGAACCTGTACCCTTAGAGTTTGAGGGATTCGAGGACGCGAGAGACGGTACCAAAGTTACCGAACTAGGTAGCAGAGACCGGACGTTAATCTCAGTAAATACGATGGCTGAGAAGACTGAGGAGGAAAGCGTGGACATTTTTTTGGGTTTGAATGAGCTGGTGGCTCAGGTCTCGAAAACCACAAAGGCGGTCAGGGATGTGATGACGTCCCAGAAGGAACATACAAAGGCCACGGGGGAAGTGCAGCAAGCACTGAAGACCTTTGGAGAACAGATGGTGGAAGTCTGTCAGGCCTTAACAACTGTCCAAATTAGGCAAGAGGAAGCACAAATGTGCCAGGAGGAGCAAATCACTCTCCTAAAGGAGCAGGTTGCTGCTCTGAAGGAGATGAAAGCTGGAACTCCTAGTAAACACCGAGGACCGCTTGTGTTTACTATGTTCAACAAGGATGGTGATCCCGATGACCATCTTGCAGCTTATGAAGCTAAATGCTTTATGGACCATTGGACAGATGAGGATATGCGAGACAATTTTCATCGAATGTTGATCGGGACTGCAGCACAATGCCATACAACCCATGTGTTGGAAATTGCGAAGAATTCGTGGGTGAAAACGAAAGAGATGTTCTTGGCGTATTTCCGGTCCCTGACGTACCGAGAGGATTGGATCAATTTAGCCGAGGACCGATGCCAACAGAAAAACGAGTTGGTAAGGACCTACGTGACGTAAAAAGTTCGCCCCATGGCACGAGAAAGGATTGGTATATTCAGCAGAAGATATGGTATTGAAAGTCCAAAACGGCCTAAAGATGGAGATCACTTCAAGGATGGCTGGGAGGACCTGCCTAACTGTGGAGAAACTCTTGTGAGTCGCAAACTCCATTGAGAGGGTTATTCAAGCGGAGAATGCTGCCGCTAAGGCTACTTCCGACAGAGGACGTCAAAAAGAACGAGACCGTGATGTCCCCCAAGCCACTGAGAGGTTGAAAGCTCCAAAACCGAAACAGGCAAATGGTGGAAAGGTGTTGTCTGAGGAGGCTGGATCGAGTCGTCAACGGAGTAAATCGAGGACGACAGGACTGAGATGCTATACCTGTAATAAGATGGGACACATAGCGGTAGAATGCAAATCTGGGTTAGGAATAGTCTGCCACAGGTGTGCGCAGCCAGGCCATCTCTCCCGGGATTGTCCGAAGCCAAAAGGCTATGTCCCTCCGCCAACTGGTGCTAAAAGTGACGAAAGTGTTACGATGTTGAGGCAATACCGTAGTACTCTGGCTCATTCGGTGAAGCCTCAGTGGATTAACAACGGTAATCAGAAGAAAGTTGTACGGTTTGACTTGGTGGTACAGCCGGAACAAATGCCGGCAAAAGCTCGGGCTACAATCGATGAACGATTACCGAGAGTGAAGGTGGTACTCCAGCAGATACACGATCGTATGGCAATAGTGGATTCAGGGGCGTCGGTGACTGTCATCGGCCAAAGTCTACTTAGAGGTATGTTGTGCCACGTACGCAAGAGACGGAAATATCGTGTGGTGGGAATTCAACAGACTCGTCTCCCTATCATTGGTGAAGTAGATTTGGAAATTTGTCTGGCTGAACGGTCCTTTGTGCACAAATGCCTTGTGCTGGATGATAAAAACTGTCTGTCGGAGAATATGATACTTGGCACGGATTTTGCCAAGAAAGCGGGTCTCATGATGGATTCCACAGAACTCCGAGTGTTCTACAAAGATACGTTTACATTGATGTCGGCACTTGATGCAGTCCCTAGCGGTGACAACTGGGACGGTTGCAAAGTTGGGGAGCCGGAGGTGATTGAAGAGAGCCCGTTGATGGAAGAAAGAGTGGAAAGTCCGAGTGGATCTGCCAGAGAATGATCTTTCTCTGGTTGAGGACTTACGGGACGAGGTACAACCCGTGATGAAATTAGACGTGCAAGTCGAGGAGCCGGTGCGAATACCTGCATGGACGCAAACGAGCGTAAAAGCTAGATTCGGGCCGCCAGTGGAGACAAACGTTGGTATTGGTGGAACCTACGCACGATTTAATGGCGAAGCACGGTGTGTGCCTAGCAAAGGAGATTGTGTCGTTAGACGTGGGACAAACCACGGAAAACCTCATCATCGTGAACATGACGGACAAAGATGTTTGGTTGTGACGCCATATGTCCATTGGAACTGCGGTGTCTATGGAGGACTGCAATTATTCGTATCTAGACCCGGACAACTGGGTGGAGGAACGGTTGGAAAGAGTGCAAAAGGTGACGGAAGGAGGGCTTCGCAAACCTGCTGATAGACCAGCGGTCCATCGGATAGATACGCAGGGTAAACCGCCGGTTCATGTACCATCGAGAAGAACTGCGGAACATACCAGGAAGGTCATAGATGAGGAGTTAGACGAAATGTTGAAACATGGAATCGTACGACCAAGCAAGAGCCCTTACGCTAGTCCGGTGGTGATAGTGACAAAAAAGGATGGTGGTATGCGTTTCTGCATTGATTACAGGAGACTCAACGAACAAACCAAGATTGATCAATATCCTCTGCCGAGGATGGACGATGCTCTAGACTCGTCGAAAGCAAAGTACTTCTCGACATTGGATTTAGCAAGTGGCTACTGGCAACTTTGCGTGGCTGAAGAGGACATTGAGAAGACCGCGTTCTCTTGCCATCGGGGCTTGTTTGAGTTCGTGAGAATGCCGTTCGGGTTATGCAGCGCGCCGGCTACAATGCAGAGAGCATTATATATTTTTTTGGCACATATCAAGTGGGAGGCTTGCTTGATATAGCTCGACGACGTGATAACGTATGGTGAGTTATTTTGCATCATGTTGGCAAGACTACGGATGATATTTCAGCTCTTTAGGAGTGCGGATCTGAAACTCAAGCCTTTGAAATGTTTCTTTGGATATGACAAGGTGGCATATCTGGGACATTTGGTGTCAGGAGCAGGAGTCGAGGTGGATCCTGAGAAGATCCGGGCTGTGAAGGAGTTCCCACGGCCAACCACGAAAACGGAGCTACGTAGTTTTATTGGCCTAGCCAGTTACTACAGAAGATTTATAGAGCACTTCGCGAAGATTGCTTCGCCGCTGCACAAACTGACAGGTGAAAATGCAGTTTTCCAGTGGGATGGTCGATGCAAATTGGCTTTCAAGGAATTGAAGTCCTTGTTGACAAAAGCCACCAATTCTGACGACGTTTGATCCTACGCAGACTATCGCTGCACACGGATGCGTCTACGTTGGGCCTAGGAGCTGTCGTGTACCAGGGAGAGAAGAAGGATAAAAGGGTGCTTGTTTATGCCTCACAGTGTCTGAATAACCATGAGAAGAATTATGGTATCCCGGAGCTAGAGGCATTGGCCATAGTCTGGGCAGTAAAGAAAAACAGGCATTATCTCTTGGGACGACATTTCAACATCGTGATGGACCATCACTCCCTTTGTTATCTTCAAAAGATGAAGGATCCGAAAAGAAAGCTGGGGAGATGGATGTTGGAGATAACCGAACATCAGTTTAGCGTCGTGCATAAAAGTGGTATTTTGCATGTTGATGCTGATGCCCTCTCGTGCTGTTTGTTGCAGTGTGCAGCAGGAGAAGAGGAAAAAGTCTATGTCATGGTGGCGATGGATGAAATCGACTTGTGGGATACGTTGCGGTTTAAGGAGGAACAAGCCTTGGACGAATACACAAGTAAGATGATCAAGGAGCTTCAAAGTGAAGATTGTAGACCAGTGGTCATGGAGAATCACAGCCTTATGAAAGGACTACTGTATACTCTCGTCAGTGATGATGATCTTCATCAGAGACTGGTGCTAGAAGTGCCCAAGTCTCTGAGAGGGCCAATAATGAAGGTGGGTTATGATACGGAGGTAAATTGCCATTTGGGGACTGCGAAAACGTTGGCTTGCATCAGGAGGACATTTTACTGGTCCGGTATGACCAAAGATATCGAATGGTACGTTCGAACCTGCGATAATTGTCAGCAGATGAAGCCGTTGGGCGGAAAACGGCCTAAGCTGTTACAGTCGATAGTGCTGGAGGGACCGCCTGCAAGCCATTGGGGGCTTGACTTCATCGGACCGCTGCCAAAAGGGACAAATGGTGTCAAATACATCCTGCTTGCAGTGGACTATGTAACTCGATATATAGTAGTAAAAGCGGTGCGTCAGGCGACTGCCCTGTCGTTTCGGAAGTTTCTTTTGGAGCAGATTGTCTTTCGATTCGGGTGGATTCGTCATTTAACGACCGACCAAGGAACAACATTCTCTGAAAATGTGGCGGAGGAGTTTTGCGAGCAGTTTCGCATAAAACATAGGATGACGACGCCATATCATCAAGAAGGAGATGGCTTGTCGGAAAGAGCCAATAAAACGTTGAAGATAATGGTACGAGCCTTTATGGAAACGCTTAGGCAGCAGACAGATTGGCCAGATTGGTTAGATCGACAAGCCATGGCCTACAACACGAGCGTGCAGGCCTCGGTGGGCTATACACCGTTCTTCCTAATGCACAGTTTCCATGCGACTACGGCTCTGGAGAGTGTGTTGTCCTCGCCGCTGCTGTTGGCTGGTGAGCCTCCAGTTGAAGGAGTTCGGACATGGGCTATGACTAAGCTATAGGAGAGCCAAGCACGTCAGAAAAAGGCCTATGACCGCACTCATCGTGATATGCAATTCGATATAAATGACCTGGTGTTGGTCGAGAAGACTTGGCCTCGGTGAAAGGATTGGCCAAGAAGCTATGACCGCCGTATAAGGATCCAGCTAAGGTGGTTGGAATTAGTGCAGACGGCCTCAACTACACATGTGAATATGTGAATGTGCAAGGCCAAAAGAAGCAAACGTTGCAGCACATTTTGCGGCTCAAGAAGTACGAGCAGCGGAATCCGCCAATTCGATTGAAAATCAAGAAGACTGCTGATGGCCATGCTGTAGTGCCGGTGGTCCAATTGATGAAGAATCTTCCAGAGACGGTAGAAGTGCAGAAATTTCCATTCAGGGAAGGGGTTGACCTCTGGGATGAGGTATGCCTCTGGGATCTAGGACCAAACGTTCCTGACTCCGGACAACGCAATGTCCTGGGAGCAGGTTGCAAGAGGTTCTAAGAGCGTGTTGACCAGGAGTACGAGCAGCACATGAGGATGACCCATGGACCGGACTGGGTAAAACCCCTCCGCGAGGAAGAAACCCCATGGTCTGAAATGCCAGAGAAGAAATCCAGTCTTGCAACTTCGACAGGAAATCCAGATAGTTGTAAGATTCCTAGTGTTTTCCCGCCTGTTTTGGCGCCAGTTTCCCAGATTGTTTTAAGTGAAATTTGCAGTGTCATGATTATGTATGAAATTGTATGCAAATTATGGGGTCACGTGATTGCAGAAATTCTTCCAGCAGGGACGTGGCGGCGCCATCTTGGATTGAGAGGATTGCATGGAAAAGGACAGTCTTGCTGAGGTTTTTGGACAGTGTGGTCCATTAAGTTGTTAGTTTTTTTGGATAGTTTATTGAAGTTGATTGTTATTCAGTGAGTGTAAGGTGGATTAATGTGAATAAAGGTAAGAGGAAACTAGAAGTTTGTTTGGAAATCTCCTGTTTGCCAGGGCAAAATCCGGCTACATCTGAGCAGCATCCTACATGGTGGAGGTGCGGGGTAGTGCCCTGATTGCAATGTTATTCTTGCCACTACTGGTGTGAGTATTAGGTGGACTGAAATTGTTAATTTTTTTGCGAACATTTTCTGGTGCAAAATTGGTGGTTTAGGTGGGTGCCATTGTGTTTGGGTTACGCCCCTGAATTGTGCAAATGAGTGTTTCCCTGCATTAGGCGGTGTAGTGCAGTGAAGCTCGGGCGAAAAAGGTGGTTATTTTGGCTTGTTTTCCGTGTTTGTCCGTGGGCGCCGCCATTTTGGATTGGGCAAAAGGCTTAGTTTAGGCTGTGTGTCTTTGCCTGGAGGTT
>JAQIXP010002047.1:0-16190 GCA_034700285.1 Proteroiulus fuscus | reverse complement strand
TGCCAACATTTTTTATAAGCCAAGCATAATTTGTAGGTGGAATATTCTGTAGATTAAACACTTTAAGAAGTTTAATGCTTCATAAAGTCAGACATTAGACAGATACCAACGTCATCATTCATAGATTTAATAATAAAATCTATTTTAATAATCTAGGTTTATTTATTGTGAGCATGGCAATCTCATGAAAATGTATTTAGGTTAATGAAGTTTTATTTGACTGAGCTCAAGAATGGTAGGCTTAAAGAGCGTTACTATACCTTTCACCGTTTAACAATTTTGCTTATCTCATCCGAGATAAATGATAATATGCATAGACCTATATACGCTAGTAATTATTAAGGATCTTACTTTTTATCAAATGATAAGATCTGATATGAAGAGGTACTAGGCCTACCATTGTGAATGAAAATCATTGTAGGCCTACTATTTTGTCAAATTAATCAGGGTAATTGAACTAATGAAAGCAAATAATGACAAACAACAAACTGAGGGTTTAACGAATGACTGGGTTGTTAGATCATTATCTTAGAACTGTACCATATCTCTTATTCTCATGATTGCCTGCTGTACTATTGGTGTATATGCCTACACCTGTGACTAAATTAAATTATTTACAAAATATTTTACAACCAATTGGTTGCAGGTAGTGGTAACGATGCTACATGCTTCCTTATATGAGCTCTTTTTTTTGCCAAAGGAAATTTTGTTCTGTTTATTGATTAGGAGAAAGCAGTCATTGAGTTGCTTTTGTACACATATTACAAAAATATATTTTCAATTAATGTAGGCTAGTTACTGGTACTGAACGCCTTATGTTAGAGACAGGAACTCAGAACAACGAGCTGTGGAAACAATACCCGGTATATCATGTAAAGTGAACAGATCACTGCATAGGCTTACAAAAAAAGCCTGGAAATAATTACCAAATGTTTTATTTCTGTGAATCAGGCATGCTTTTTAACCCAGATATGGGCATGCTATAATATATAATAACACATGTGCAGCTCAGATAAACTTTTATGAACGTTTCAGCTAGTTAATTTCAGGCACTTGTTTGTAAATATCAGTTTTTACTAACAATATTTCGGTTAATGCGTTTCACTCATCAAAGCATAATGCTCAAAATAAATTCAAAGTTGAAGATAAAATTAAAGCCATACTCATACTTTTGCAATTGCACAAAGCTTATTGTGAAAATGAAAATCATTCCTGTTTCAGCTAGCACTTGGTAAAGAGAGATTGTACATGTAGGCCTAGGCCTACTTAAAGAATATAGGCCTAGTTTGCAAGCAAAAGTCCTTGTAAAATCTACAAAATTAAAATGTACATTGGGATGTGTGTGACTTTATAATCACCCTGTACAAAAGACTATAAGCCTACATGTATAAGTAAAACGTGCTAACTAATGAATTCTTGATTGATTTTTTATTTATTTCTAAGTTTTAAAGTTGCAATGTCCTTATGAAATTAGGCCTATTGTAGCAAAATGGGGCTCAATGCACGTTTTTATCCCATTATGCCGAATGTAATTGGCACGTAGCATTGATCAAGTTCCGTTTTGTTTCTAAAATTACATCCGAACAGTGCATGTCTGTTAAGTTTTATGGATTGATCTGCAAACACGTTGTTTCATATTTTTTGTTAAGTTAATAAAAAAATTTCACCAAGCATTGGTAGCTTATTGGTAATTGGGAAGTCTTGGGATCAATTCTTTCTTGTTTACTGCTCATGCAGCTAGCTAGCTTGCCTTTTATTTACGGATTTTTTTCTGTAATGTTTCCTAGCAAACGCTGGGCTATTTCTCGTATAAACTGAATTGACTCTACTTTCACAGCCTGCACTTTTGAATACCATATTTTAACTCTTGCTGATTTTTTTTTATAAATGCAAGTAGTTCCAAGTGTAGTTTTCGACTGTATTCCACATTTTCATTTTTGCATTTCAGATGATAGCTGCTGCTTCTTCAGCCATGTGTAGTCCTCCTGAAGTGTATGTTCAGGCATTATATGATTTCGACTACAGGACTGAAGATGGCAAGAAAGTGTGGATGAGGGAAGCGGAAGAGTTCTTATTACTTAAGAAGACCAATGGCGATTGGTGGCAAGTTATTCGGGATGGAGACAAAAGGCCGTTTTACGCTCCGGCAAATTATTTGGAGGAAATCTCACAACCTGGATTACCAGCGTGTAAAGTTAAAAAGAAAGTGCTTCAACTCTCGGCTTCTACGTCTCCTAGTAGCACCGACATAGGTAGTAATGGGTCAGTCATTGTTGCAGTTTGTTCCATACCAGAGTTATGCTCACCTTCACCCAACATTGCCAAAAGAAACGAAAAGCCCGAACCCAGAGATAGGACGAAGAGACCTCCCTTATCTGTTGTACAGTTTACAGCACCTCCAAAAACCGAACCTCCTAAACAGTTACCACCCAAAAACGTCTTGCCACCGAAGCCCATTCCACCAAAGCCGGAGGGCACCAGCCAGCCGCCACCACCCGTCGAGATTCATTCCAGATTCATCGTGGCAAATCCTCTCATGCATCACTCAGTGGAACACAGCACCTTGCTGGGCAAGGCCAACTACAAAAAGGATATTATCACCTCGGAACATGGCAAGGATGTTGCCACCAAAAACGAGAAGGAAAAAGACAATAGGCTAATTACTGAAGAATTGGATAAAAATCGGAAGAATAAAGAACTTTTCCAAATGCCAAGCAGAGATGACAAAACGTTAAAACCAAAGAGTCCATCTCAAGTAAGTAGAATGTTCTTTGTATCCTTGTAGGTCTAGTTTGTTCCATTCTTTATCTATAACCACAGAGTTCTGTGTCGTTTTGTGACCTTTAAAAGTACTCACATGACGCCAGTTTGTTCCAATATGGGGCTCATTAATGCACGCTTGTATTCGATAGATACTCCAGGAAATCAAATGTAATTGACACATGTGCATCGAGTTTCATAATGGATCATTACTAATTTGGTCCGTCAGGGATAGCTTCCCCCCCCCCCAATTTGGGTTTTATTATAGTGTACCAGTATAGTGTCAATAGTAAATAAATGCATCCTAGCACCAAAGTGCTAGGTGGGTATCAGGGTCAGTGTGACTATTTGTCAGAGGCAGAAAATGTGTTTTTTTTTGTGTTTTTTTGTGATGCCATTTATGAAAGGCCTAGTCACTCTAGCAAAATGATTGTTAAGTTAGGATGTAAGGTCACAGAATAGAATTGTAGACTGCGGCTTGATATTTTAGTAAATTAATATATGATGCAAAAAGTAACTATGTCCATGTTGCTGTCATAGCAATCTCCTGCACTGACCATGGACACTCTTTCAGGACTGTAAATTGAACTGAAGGATCGATCTCATTATCGCCAGACAGGAATTTTTGCCTTCATTTTAATTGTGCAGGTAAAAAACCACCAAAACAATGTGCAAGCCTATATATTTTTTTCATGATTGGTTAGGCCGAAGTATAGTTGCCGACAGCTTATCGAACCAGGCGTTTCACTTTTGTATCGTTGCACAGGAGGGCTGCAATTGGCTGCTTGAACTGTGAGTCATGCACTATAGCGGCTGCAGGCAATCGCAGCTCTCTTGCGCAACGTTACAAAAGTGAAACGCCTGGTTCAATAAGCTGTCGGCAGTTCTATAGAAAATAGAATGCTGGTATGCTCAAATTAACTCTCAAACACCGACGCCAAAGGGCCATCTGGGAACAACAAAGCAAAATAAAATCCCAAGTAGGCTAAGTATTAATTAATGTGACACTCCCAGCACTATTTTGTTTTGCCTTGTTGTTCCTAGATGGCGCTTTGGCTGGTGTTTGAGGGTGAACTTGAGTACCTGTACATCAGCTATTTTTTTTCTTCACCGTTACGAGCTTAATGTCCGGTGCTGACACCTGCTTGATTTCTAATTTCTGTATGTGTAACATGAAGTAGGTTGGCATACCGTAGGCCTACTGCTTTTCACCTCATCTAGATCTTGGCATGATACATCATATATTTTGTTGAAGCTGACTGGTTTTAATATTTAAAGTGGGGGAAAATATTTATACTCTTGTAAAGGAAAGAAAAGATGAAAATCAAGCCCAAATACTTGGGTAGGCATGATGTGATTTACTTACTAGTCGTTGGTTCAAACAGGGAAACAACCCATTGTTAAGTTTATTGTTATTATTATTTTCTAAATTAAATTGTTTGACCTGGCAACTGGAAATTTCTGGTCTTTATGCATTTGCATTATCATAGCCAAGCCGAGAACTGAAAGCTTGCTAACCAATAGCGTGTTTGGCAGCCTGTTTTATATAAGAACATAATAATGCTGTCTTGACCTCAAAATGCAGTCAGCCAGGTACCTGAGGCCATGAGAATTCTATAAATAATATTTTTTTCTGAAAATAAAAAGAAAAAAGGATTTTGTGGCAATCTTATATTTTATATTTAACAGTTGTATACTTGTGGTCAAAGCAATTTTCAAGGAATTCTGGGGTTTGCCTACATTGTGAACCCTTCTCAGTTTCCTTTTTTTTGTTATAATTTTTATTTTTAAAAGCATTATGTAGGCCTACTGGCTTTATCAAGAAATTTTATGATATTACAGTTCAGTACATCCGAGTTAATGCAATAATGATAATTTCATTTTCAATCCACACCTCTAATAATCTTGTTTAATTTATGCTTGATGGGTTGAAATGAAGTCGTGATTATGCATTAGATTTAATAAATGTAGACATAGCTAGCCTAGCATTCTTAGGCGCAAGAAAATATGTAGAAGTGCAAACAACAGCATTTTAGTTGCTATGAATGAAAAAGGTGTTAGACGAGCTAATAAATTGTCACTTGAGAACCCGTAACAGTGTCTAGTAGCACTGTGTTTTAGTTTAGACATAAATTTCGGTTTATCAAGAAATTTTCAAGAGAATAATTGCCTGAAATTACTATGCAAAAAAAGTGAAAATTCCTATGTAGGCCTATACTGTATATATTGCCATTAGACAACAATATTTTTCTTGCATTTAATGTAATATACAGGATTGATAAAAACAAAAACTTTAAAAAAAATATAGGCCTGCAAATCCAAATTTTTTTTGCCTATTTTTTTATTTAACTGTGATTTTTTTATAAATAAATGTGCCAATATCTTTACTAATACATGTACATGTACTGTGTATGTGAAACAGGCCGATTAAAATCTTCGAAATTATTTGATTCTGCTCATGAAAATAATGCTTGGTCAGCGATAACCTAGAACTATTGGTATGCTAACTATTATAATATGACCAGGCAGCATTTGTTGTATCTAGTTAGGGTAATTCTGTGCCAGGGATTATGGTTGATCATGCATTACTTATACATATGTAACATCTTTTGGAATGTCGTTAATTATACTGCTTCTGAAATTATCATAAATTACATTTAGATTTAAAAATTATCAATGGATCCTGTTATCATTTGACAAGTTAATAAGGTTCCTAATTATTGATATATTTCCATTATTATCATAGAGCCAGTATAGACTTTTCGTGGAATTTTATAGTTTAAATCAAATGTTACTTCACCCCTAAAAGTACTTATAAACCAGACTGGCAATAAAACTTTAATCGCCTGATAATGAATCTACTTTGGTGTAATATTTGATGTTTGTACACAATACTAGGGTATATTATGTAAAGTTGGTTGGCAAACAGGTTCAAATGAATGTTGCTCATGTGAATGCATGCAGGAATATTTAGAAGAACTTCCTTGGCGTAGGCCTACCCGTGTACTTTATCTTTCACCTGTTGAACTGTTCCATCTAGATAAACGTTTTCATGTTGTTTTCGTCATTAATATTTGTTAGTTTGTCAGCCAACCATCACAACGGTGTCATTCAAGCTGCTACTTCCAGTGCATGCATGCTATTTGTGCATTTTGCTGTGGTATAGTGCTTCCGGACTGCCAGTTCTAGACAAATTTTTGTGCTGTTTACTACGTATTTTGGATTGTGAAATGTTTTGAATACATGTATCCTTCGCTTGAAATTTTACGTTATATTGTGGATGAAGTAATTAGTGGTAACTATTTTGTGGATATTAATCATATGGATTACCAGTGGAATTTGACACCGAATTAAATGGGAGCTCAGGTTATAAGATTGCCAGCATTATACAAGCTACGCCTTGGATTAATTTCAAAGGCATAATTCACATGTTTGGAAATGGCTTTCAGTTAATAATGATTTACCTGCTGCAGTTTGTGACGAAAATTAGCTTGTGTTGAACTTAATTAGGCCTAGTTGGATATTTTCTCCAATTAAAGATGACAAGCGTGGGCATGATTTCAACCATGTTTACTAGTATGCAGGTAAATAATGATTAATTTCATATACTGTGTGGTAGTTTACACATTGTTGTAATGTAGTCCCCTTTGGAGGCCATCTTTCTTTTCAATTATTAAGCATAAAAACATGTTTTTAATGTACTTGGAAATTTTAGCACTACCTAAAATATAAGCTCCATTGTCTTGAAGTAATTCTCGTTCCAGATTATTTCTTTATAGGACAGTGCAACTTTACCGAAATGTGTATATATTTCTAGGGCCTTAGTTAATGAAAATGCATGTAGAATGGCATTGGTGTTAAGATAATGATGGCACCGTGCACTGCTGTTGTTATATAGCTGCAATTATTTCCTGGCTTGCCAAATTATGGCCAATTACTTTCGGTTGTTTGACAATAGCCTGTGATTTATAGACTATAACTAGTTGGAGAATTTGACTTTGTGGCTTTGCGTAAGCCTACAGAAGTAAAATATAGTAACTTCCAAAAAAGTCATTGGTTACAGAAAAATAACTAAAATGCAGGACAATGAAATTACCACATATATGAGCACATTCTGTAATGCATGCACAAACAATTAAATGTTCAAATAATGAACTTAATATTGGCTAATATCACGTGATGTATTTAGCTCTACATTTGCTTCCGTTTACTTTTCAATATGGCAGTTGCAAATTTGATAAGTTTTATCAGCCTCGTGTGTGTATATATATATAGGCCTACTATATTTGTGGTTGGCAAATTATGATTACATTAGGTACTATAGAATATGAGTGAGTTTCTGTACAAATGTAGTAACATTTTATTCTCGATAAGCTATTTTATAAGTTCTGCATTGTTGCAACATCAGGCTGTGAGGAGAAAGTATGGTCAAGGATTAAATGCAATGGGAAAATTCTATTCGTTTTATATCAAAATTGGATATGTAGCTGTTTTTTTTGTTTCAGTGTGTGACACTGATAAGTAGATTTATATGTATTCTGACCACAATAATCTATCCTTTTGACCTTCTTCGGACAACCGTGCTCCTGGATATATTCATGGTATTCTGAAATGAACCAATAAAAGTGCACTTTGCAAATCAATGCAGTTTACGTTGCATTCAATTGCTGTTTCAAGAATTTGGTCATTGTGGACCATAGTTAGTGAGCATTTTTAATGCAATTTTCTTATCATTTTTAAGTCAAACTAAATAGTTTTTTTCACTCTTATACTAATCAGTATTTGCAATTTACATAAATAAGAATGTGGACAACCTTGCATGTCTGATAGTGAAGCACTACAGGTTGTTTAAGTTTTAAACTGGTTTTCATATGTGTTTTTGTAAGCCCTTGGAAACTGGAAATAAGAATTTATATTCTATAATTTGTTAGCTATTTCTTAAATTACCATGTAGACCCTTCATTAAAGCTTGTTTAGTGAAAAAAGTACAAGAACTTTTAAAATAATTTCTTTCAACTAGACTCCTACGGAGTTTACTTCCTTACTGGACACTAGCCTATAATAGTTAATTCAGTGATAAGGTCCAAAAGTAGGATACAATTTAAAAAAAAATATGACAGATCTGATAAAAATTAAATATAATGCAGTTTGAAAATTAACAACATTGTAGCAGCACCTTGTCAGAGAAAAAATATCAGATTTGTATTTTCCCTTTGATTTTAGCATCAGTACCCGTAGCTAATGGTCGCTTGAATTTTTTAACAATCCTCCTCGTCATGATTGACCTGGTTGTTCATTTTCTGTTTTAGAATATATTAGTTGCTTTTGTGCAGTTTGTAATTAAAAAGCATATGTCCTAATTACAGTTTCAGGTTGAGTTAGTTTGCAAACTCATTCATTGTTTTTAAGCATGCACATCCCATTATTTGTCGCAAATAAAATTGTGCACAGGTAATCACCCTGTACTAAAATTGCTCTTGCTGTCCGTAAACAGTTCGTTTTCCATGAATTCCTTAGTCCTGTTTGTTTGGTCGTTAATAGTAATTCAGTGTTTAGAAAATACATTACAGGACACCATAGGTATTAGAATGTGAAAAATGATGTCTTATCTGGATCTGGTATTTTTATTAGTGCATAAATTAGATACGTGTGATTAGCATATAGGCCTACTGATATTGTACCCTAACAAACATAATTTTTGAAAAAAAGGATCAGTTTAACATCATGTTTAATTAAATTACATGTAGTAATTCATTTTTGTCCACGGTAATATTCTTTGTACGCAGAATTTATACGCTTATAATGGCAGAAATAACAATCATATTTTGCTATTGTAGAGTACGGTAGTTAATGAAAGATTCAAATTAATAAATTGATATTGAATAGTTTTCTTTATTCATGAACTTAAAATTAGACTCTAAATGTACACAATGTGTGAGATAAATTTATTAACCCCACCCCCTCGTGTCACATCGTATCAAAATATGTACACCCCCCTTGCTCCCTACGGTGTTACCTTAATATATGGAGGACCGCATTAACAATTTGAATACGCTGCTACGTTATTTGTTTAATTGCTAGCCCATATTTTGTTCACGTTGTCTGCTGCTATTTTGCTTTGTGACGCTTTTGTTTTCTCGTTCTTTTGTCGCTGTAGCAAAGGCCACCGTCGCCTATTTATGCTAATTTCCCTCTGATCTCATCACCAACACCGCCATCGCCGCAGTTGAGGGAATTCCCGTTGAGATGCTTGGATTCAAATTGGGCAGAATTTGAAGACTGTCAGGGAAGGAAGTACTACTACAACTATAAAACCAAGGAGAGATCGTGGAAACCACCTCGGAGAAGGAGTGATAATAATAATTCAAAGGTTTGTATCATAATTGCTTGCTTGCATGTTGCGCTTTCAATAATATGCTTAATTAGGTAATTTATTTAGGGAGTTTATATTGTGTTATGATTAGTAGGCCTGCCTTATAGATTGCAGTTTTAGAGGGCTGTAGGGAAAAGAATTGTCAGTTTGTTTTGTGAAACTCGAGACCAAAACTTTTGAGTAATCACTTCATCTAATGTGGAAAATGGGAACAAATAAATGTTCTGATGAACGATGTTATCGTGTTTCTGTTCGTGTGTGTCTTTGAATAGTTTTCTTGCACTATTAATTTATGCTGTCTTCATTAATCGCTCTAATAAATTTTAATAGGCTAGCTAGCAATTATAAATACATGTACAAATACCGTAAAAGACCTCAAGGAGTTGCATTCGTGACATTCAACATTTGTTTCGTGAACTTTCAGCTATTTTCTGTTATGGCACAAATCGTCGATGCACGTTATCTATATGGCCACTGTACAAAAATTATATTTGCTTCTATGGAATTGGCTTTAGAAATTAATCATCTACATTCATGCGGTGCTGGAAATTAAATAGCTTGGAACCATTGCTTTTGTATACTTCCTGATACATATAATTTTTTTTTCTACGGATGGGTGAAGGGGATAGAGGACTTTTCGATATTACTTAAGTTTTGGGTCAATAAAGGAAAACTAAAGTAGTTTTTAAAAAGTTGTAAAATTTGGGGGGGGGGGGGGAATTAAGCTTCGGATCAATTTAATTCAAATCTGCGTAAATATGTCATGGGGTAATTTCCAATCAAGATAAATCCTCCCACATCATTGTAGACTTTGACATCATATTTAAGTTGAATTTCTAATAATTAAAATCTCATAAAATTTTGTCTTTTTTACTCCATAGTTAAAGCATAAAATTTGGTATGAGACTTTTGTATTTTCAATTTTAGTAAAGGAATGTCAAAAAAAAAAAAATAAATAAAATATGTATACGAGCTCAGTATAGGCCTACCCAAATAAATAAATGGTTACTATTAAACAGCACACCAGAATTTCGTAGTTCTACTAGAATGTTCCAATAGAAAATTTTCTTTTGGACAGTTATTGATTTTTATCTAATACCCAATCTTAGAGGGAAATAGAAAACCTCATTAAATCCTGTAAGATTTCTTGTCACTATTTTAATTGGCTCACAAAGTAATCGGCTTTGTCGTAGCACCTATACACATTGTCGACTTAACAACATCTTATTTTTTTTTACAGCCCTCAAGTGTAAATAGCAGTAAGGATAGCAGCCCACAACCCGACAGTGAATCCGATGACAAAGATACAAGCCTGGATGCAAACATTCACAGTCCGACGCCGGAAAGTGCGCGATTGCCACCAGGCTGGACTCGCAAATACGACAAGGAACTTCATGAAGTGTGTTATATCAATGATCTCACCAAAGATAGGGTAAGTTTTAGACCAAATATTTTTTTTCAAAGCTATCATTTCTCAATGCTGTGCTGGAATGCGCTGTCATGGCATATATTTTATATGTACCATATATCAGCAAAACTATGGCAATATCTAGATGTAGGCTATTTAGCACCAGGGGGCAAAACATTTAATTGTATTTCTTGAAATGAATTTCGAGAATATCATCGCATCATTGTCTGGTTTATCAATAGACCTGCCATATGCGTATTTGATGGTTAGGGATATTGGCCAATTGTGTGCTGTTTTGTGTATTACGCTTGTTATTGTAAATCGGCTGACAGGTGCACGTAACAAGGGCTTGTAACAAATGAATTCAATGATAATATGCTGATCGTGGGGTATTGAGTTGAATTGAAGGCAAAACATTCTCCTGCCTATGTGTTTACTGGAGTAGTTAATGGACTTATGTTTGTTGCCCGAGTGATTTTGTCCATCAATGATTATGTTTGGCATATTCTCCCAGTAGGAGCTGCCATTTTATTTTGTAGTTATGGAGTTTTAACATACTACATGTGAAATCAAGCACATTAGACATGGCCGACTTTAGATTTTTTTCAAAATATTAACCAATTATAAATTGGGCCTCATGATAAATTTTTTTTCATACAACATGAACGTGCCAAGATACGGGCGCGTGTAATTTTCTAGCTTAAACCTCGAGTTTGACCTTAATTTTTTTTATTTACTTTTAAAAGGAATTTACAAAAAACGTTAAACATGATTTAAAAAATTTAACGAGGGATTTGTATGGATTTTCGGTTCAGTTTTCGTCCCCCTTTGGTGTTACGGAAAATGTGGGCGATCCTTAACCAAATTTATCCTGTTATCAAAATGATTGTTCTCATTTACTAATTTTCATCCGTTTAATTTTGTTCACAATGGTATTTGCAGTACTTTATTTACTATATTTGCAATGTAGGCCTGTGTATTGTATAGGTTGGCGAACATGCACGTTTTAGGATTTGTTAATGTTCATTGATTATTAAATTTGGGAGTACATGTATTTTTTTTTTTTTGTTTATAAGCGTGAAAGGCACTAAAACGGTACATGTACAGGTAGTTGTTATGTTGCCGAGTTTAATGAACTTTTGAGATATTGCATGATTCGGTAAGGTTCACCTCTTGATTTACATTTCCCCCCCTAGTACGGTACCCGTGCACATTTGCCACGGAACACCATCATAAGTGCTCGGGTCAAGCTGGGTTCACATCTTTGAATTGCTTTTTAGTGTTTTTTTGAAACAATACGGTCGTGCTTCCTTTCTTTTTTTTTTTTTTTTTACCGTATTAATAACTTGGCCCGGCTTGAATGCAGATGCACGTTTTCCATAGGCGATCCAGTTTTCGATAATCTCGTCTCCGATATGGTTGGAACATATCACGCTTAGAAATTTGATTGTCTTTTAATTTGCCTATTCAATTCCCATCACGACTGCGATATTGAATATGAGGGCATCGGGCTCTTACCGTGGTGGCCGGTTTAGGAATGGCTTTTAATAACCTAGGCATAGTATTACAATTTTATGCATTATCCTGGTTTAAATTTACCAAAATAAAAGTTTTTGTCTTCAAATAATGGTAGACTGGTAGTGTTAACAAAACAACAATATCATGAAAGTATATCAAAAACTGCAGCATCCCAGAGCTATTCATTAAAGTAGGCATATTCATTACATATTATTGAGACATGGTAATATATGAGCTAAAAATTAGTGGGAACCCTGTATAATAGTAATTATACTGGGATCAATATTATCTATATTGTATTAGTTGTCAGTTCATTGTATTGTGGCCCAGTTAATGAGCAAATTGTATTTGGAATATTTTTAAAAATAGTCCCATGAATGAAAATTAATTAACTATGATGGACATTTCATTATTCTTTTTTGTATTTCATTTTTCGTGGTTTAAACGAGAACTAATTTTGTAAGCATGTCTTGAGATTGAATTCGAGTTACATCATGTAGTGTACCGGTAACGAATGTTTGCGGGTTTCATAAAATTTTAATTGTGGGAATTTTCTTATACCAAATGACTTAATGATTCTGGTGCTGTGCGGAACTGATCAAATTGAATATATTAATTAGCTACATGTATGCTAAGGTGGATGCATATATTGTTCATATGTGAGCTCTAAATAATTTGCTCATAAATATAGCAGAAGTTGCAATGGAATACTCGTCTCGTACTTAATGTCAATAGGATACTTTGCATTTTTTATGTCAATTAGCAGAAATGATCCATGTGTGTCTTATTTTATGCTATGATCTGTTATTTGCATTTAATGCGATGTTAATTTAAATTGGTTTGATTTTTTTTTTAGTGGCTCACCTCCACTGATGAATGCGGACGTATTTATTATTTCCAAGAAAATGCATCGGAGTCGTTTTGGCAATTACCAGAAGTTGTTATTACTGAGGTAAGTCATTAATTTTTTTTAAATTCTTCACAAAAATTTGATGAGATGATTCCCTTTCAAATACTTGAGTATTAGCTTTTTTGCTTAGTAGATAAAGATTATTTAGCCAGTTTAAAAACTATGGTAAAATAGTATAGTGTATAAGATAATTTTTTTTTCAATTTTCCAATTTACATGCACATTAGACTGTTTGAATTAATGCATCTCTTAATATGTGTTTTAAGGGCGATGTCAGCAGTAAAAATAAGTTGACAACACGTCTGACAGCTAGCTCCTCATCCTTGACGAATAGTCGAAGTCCTGCAATGAGCCCGTCAGAAAGTCCACCCAAATCCATTAGCCCACGCAGAAGACCTTTGTCAATGGCTAACAGGGGTTCAAAAGCGAGATCCTTGGTTATTACCGATACAAGATTTGGACTTCGCCATGATGGCAAGGATATTCGGTCTTCGACTCTACCAAAAAGTCTTACTAGCCATTCAGTTATCGACATTCAGGTGAGTAAAAATATTCCCTGAAACCTAGTAAGGTATTTAAAAAGCTGCTTTGGGCCCATTTCACATATTAAGTAGGATAATGTTGATATCGGCTATATTTGTTTTATATTGATGATGATTTGTTAAATAAGCCAATTGGTAATTCAATTATAAAATGGACATGTTTAAAATGAATGACATGTTTGAAAATAACAAAAAATGGCAAAGGGTTTAGGGAAATGGATTATTGAAATTTGGAGAGAACTCATTCCCACATTACAATGATGTATTGTTATATCAAATTCCCTGGTATTATTATTACACTATTGTTGAAGGGAATTGTACGCCATTGACATACATTACAGGAACAAAATTCTCAATAAATGTTTGAAAAGAAAGGTCATGAATAAAGAAAGTCATGAAATCCTATTAAACCCCAAATTTTAGTATTAACTGTAACACTTTAATTATCGATTTATAGAAAGCTGCATGATTTGATCAAATTCGGCCAACCTGAATTGCTGTTAATATTGTAATATTAAAATAAATCGCCCTGTAACTGTACCTTCCACCATTTTTTTACTATAACATTCTCTATGATTAGGATATCGTTTAATCTCTTTTTATCCATAATTTACAATTGTTATCACCTGCCTTGATGTTTTATTTTGAGTGAAGCTTTACATTTACTATCATAAATTTGCAAATAAGAGTAATTTGCCCATTATTTAATAATATGGTTTTGTTTACAGAATTCTATAATGCAAGGAAATTTGAGCATGACAAAAATATGTGATGGAGGAAAACGCTTAAGGTAATATTGATTAAACATTAAAAAATCATTTTAAAGTATACTAAATATTACTAAAAAAAAAAAAAAAAAAGTGCAATTATGTTGAAAGATTTTTTAAACTCTACGTTATACATATTGTGTTGTTATGGAAAGAAAACATACTTGGAAAGGAAACTCATGATTTATGGCTCTTTTCTGAATCTGCGCTTCACTATTAAATCAATATAATAAAACCATACATTTTTCATATGTTTACCCAGATGCTTTTATAGACCATCAATAACGAAATTCAATTTGTGTGCATGCAATACATTTCCCTAGCATCCATTTCATAGAAAATTTATAACTAAAAATAAGTATGTTACCGGTATTTGAGAAAAACAGAAAGTATTTGAAAACAATTTCCTCCAAATGCTGTTTTAAGAATATTTTGAAATTAATGTTTATTATCTTAGTACAAACTTTAATGAAAAGATAGACCTTGGTAAATGTAATATTTGGAGATCAACTTTTATATTTTTTGTATAAAAAAAATTATAATGATACTTTAAAATATGTCACATCTACAATTTCTGTTTTTATACATTTTAGGAAAAATTGGTCTGTGTATTTTGCGATCCTAAATGAACATTCCATCATATTTTGTAAAGATGTCAAAAGTGCGGTGAGTGAATAGTTATTTGTGCAAAATTAATATATAATTTACAAGTCATAAAGTTATTGAAAAGATCATACTTTATTGCCATAAGTTAATTTAGTGCAATTGAGGCAATTGTAGGCATTATTAGTAAAAAAAAAAAAAAAAAAGCATTTATCCAGAAAAGGCAAAAAAAGGTATTGTATTTTATCCAAAAAAAAAGTAAGATTATGGGATTTAATAGACTTATAAACATCGTAAAATTATATAGTATAACTGGTTAATTATTATTAATAAATATTTACAAAAGAATGAAAACAATTTCTGTGAACTTATGTTCAACAAGTTAGTGAATGAATATAACACCAAATAAAAAAAATATTTGTAGCTCATAATTATGTAAAATTATAATAATCCGTTGTCCTTATTAACAATTTCAGAATAAACCAGAATTAAATGTGGATCTTGCTGGGGCAAGTATTGTTAAAGCAAATAAAGAAAGATCAACACGAAATAATGTGTACCAAGTAGGTTCGAGCTAATTATTCCTCATCCAAAGAAAGTGCTTAAAAATCCTATGTTAATTTGCTCTCTCAATTGATAATATTAGATTACCTGTAGTGGATCTGGGTTACAACTTTTAGTTCAAGACGAAGATATGTCAATGGCAGAGCAGTGGTTCTTTAAAATTGAAAGCGTCATCAATAGTTTGGTACGTGCCGTTGACTTTCTAATTGCATTTACTGACCATCATTTGCTACTCTACTGAGTAGGTTTGAAGATTTGGCAAAACCCATTGGTTAAAGCTAGAAAACGAAGCATTTAGAATTGCGGCTTTAACTTCATTTTGTTCTAAATTTATCTTTTAGCCATTCAAGAAATCTGATATCATACTTTTGGATAGCTCAGTTACGCTTCGAAGTGGCCCATCTCCTGAAGAAACCAAGCGACTAATTAAGCTAAACCGATCTAAATCTGCAAAAAGGATGGGTCAGTAATTGAAAATTGATTGTAAAATTTTATAATTTTAAGAAATGTGCAGGAAATACATGAGGGTGGGCAATAGCCGGGAACTTAAGGGGGCTGTCCACACTTTTAACAGCATGCATGCTCCTATGGGAATCTCCATGTTAAGTAAAAGTACAAATGAATCAATAATGGCTAAACATAAATTGACGGGGTTTGATTTTTTATGGAGGACAATTAAATTTACTAAAACGTGATGCATGATTTTTTTGTTTATCTGCCCCGTGAGCCATACAATCGGGCAAAA
>JAQIXP010002046.1:0-16193 GCA_034700285.1 Proteroiulus fuscus | reverse complement strand
CTCGAAACATTTTTAAAGAAGTTTGTATACACTTGGTACTGTTCTGGTACTTTTCGTATTTATTTTTCTTCACTATTTTAACTATTTTACTACTAGATATTTTCATCATTTATAATTGTTTTTGAATTTTGACATTGCGTAAAAAGTCCTTCCATTAATGTTTTGATGGCCCTCCCAGTTCGTCCCAAAAATGTTAACTCACATTAGTGAATTTTTGAGTAGGAATCAATGAGTTACCCTGACTCGGAGATACTAAACTAGAAGAGAATGGTAATGGTGATAAACCCAAGTCTTATTTTGTACATTGTAAATAATACATCTTTGACTTACACTAGAGTTAAGATGCTGGTAACACAATTGTATCGTAGATTCCCTAGTTCTGCTCTAACAGGAACATTTCAAAAGGAAGTTGTAAAGCACATACTAATAGTTGTCCATGTTACTGAAATGGCATTGCACTTCTGAAACTTCATTCAGCAAGGCCTGAGATTGAAAGTATCAACAGTGGCTCTGTAGAATGAAATCCATTGGTACCGTACTTCAGAAATTTTTGTTTTTAATATGCTGTGACTACCGAACCTTGGTGGTTCATTGGTTAATTAACTCTCCGGCCTGGCTTTCGGGAGACCTGGGTTCAATTCCCTGCCAAGGTCTGCTGCGAGGCAGTTTCCCTGTTTCCCAACTCCATTCTAATGACTGGTTCACGTTACAAGGAATCTAGGGATAAGTTTAAGGAAAGGGAGAGAAATGTGAAGATTTTAAAAGCTTATGATATCACATTCTCTCTCTATAGCTGACCTATTGAAAGATCATAATATGTTGCTATCTATTTTTTTAAGAAAGCATTTGAGTTTTTCATTATCCTTTTCCTTTGCCTAATTCCTTATATTTATCCCTATATTCCTTGTAGTGTGAACCAGCCATAATACTGTTGCACTAAGCTGGTAAGTTAAACACAAATAGACCGTGATTGCATTTAACTAGATTTTGGGAGGTCATAGATATAGCTTGTGTTGGTAGTTTAATTAACCATAACTTGGTAGTTATGATAACGTTACACGTCATATTTAACATAATTATAATTTTTTTGCATTTCTTAACAGATGCCATTAAATTTCCTACCAAATGAAATGCAAACAAGTTCCAACAGTTAAGCCTACTTCTGATATATTCTCTTAGACATTTTGTATCTATAATGAAGCAAGAGTGCCTTGAAATATCCGGCTTATTGCCAACTGTTCTTGAGCTCAATAGAAGAAACATTCCCTGGTTAAAAATATTGACAACAGCCCCAAAAATCAAATATATGAGATGTTATCCAATTCTGCCTATTACTGCAGAATGTTCTAACAAAGTTTCTGATATTTTAATTGTCCCACTTTGCCAATTGAGTTATCAATTGATAACAATTAAGTTAGCCAATTGCCAAGATTTAAAAATGTACATTTTATTAGTTTGACTCAAGTTTGCAAGTAACATGACAGTGGGTAACGATATAAGACATATGTGCAAAAGATCATCGAAAACACCGATCGAAAATATTTAAATAGTAGAAATCATTTCAAATTAATTTTTCAAATCAATCAGCGTAAGGGAAAACACAACGTATATGTTTCCAGGGATGGGCACCTGTTCACCCACCCGGGTTCCTGTTGGAAAAGTAAAAGTATAGATCTATGCATGCCCTGGTAAATGTTGTCAGTTTATTATTTGTTTTTACACCGAGGAAGGTGAAATTGAGTAAAGAAATACTTTTAAATTAAATTTCAGCTAAGCGGGTGTTGGTGCATGTTTGTCGAGAACCTCTTGCATGTCTACTGTGTTCACAGCAATGCAAATTTGAGGCTTCGCCCAATTTTTGATGTAGTTATTTCGTATTTGGTTCTCATCATAGTTACTCACTTAAGACTAGAAGTACACGAGAACTACACATTCCATAGCTGCATGTTTAAAAGCAAAGATGTATTATTATTTTAAAAGGCTTTGGTGTTTACTGATGGTGGTTTAACGGCGACATTTAACACCGAATTCAGCCCTATTCGCTTGAGAAAAAAAAAATGCTAATTGAGCAGAAATCTTGAAAACATAATTATGCAGGTCCTAATATATCAGAATGGTACGAAGTCGATTGTTTAGTTCCAGGTGGTGCTGCAGTAATATTTCTTTTTGATATTAATTCCTTGAATTGCGGCCTATAATTCCTACTTAATTCTTTCATTTTGTGACTCATTTCAGTGAAGGGCAAAACTGTAATATGGCTTCTTGATGAAACTCTTATATAAAATTCGGCGTTTTTGAATTGGTTGTAAAGTTAAGTCATGTTTTTACTATAAAGAAAAAAAAGATCAAATAGAAATTTAGCCAATTGTCTTAATTGGCATGACCAGAACAGTATTAAGTGTATATATTAGAATTATATATTATATAAATATATAAAATATTAAATGTGATTGAAATATATATATATACGTGCGTGTGTATGTGTATATATGTGTGCAATTTTTTTCAATGTGAAATTCATGAATTTTGCCAATATCACTTATAGTTATTTTGTTTTTTTTCTCTCTCTCTCTTTTTTCTTTCTCTATTTTTCCCACCTCTTTTCCCAATTTTTCTTGTTCGCAGATTCGTGTAGTTAATGCTTTCCGTATGGGCATAGATACTCGGGCCTGCAATGCTGCAGCACATAGTGCCCCTCATAAACAGGCTTCACTATCTAAACGACTCTCACAAACTTCATCTATCGAATACGCTGACTATGTTCCTGACGAACCTCTAGAAAATATTGAAAACCCCGATGGTGCATCTAATCATAGTCAAAGTATCGAAACTGCTGTGTAAAAATACAACCAAACCAAAACAAAAAAAAAAAAAAAAATTACAAAGTAATAATAATAATTGATAAAAAGCAAAAAAATTATATAGATCACAATTGCGACAATTGTTATTCGTTTGAATTGTTTTCCCAGAGTGTTTGTTTGATGATGATGATGATGAAAAAAGGCCAGATGAGAATTGAAAAAATCTTGCGAGATTTTCAAATGCGATATGCAGAAAAATGTTCATTTCTATAGCCAAAGTATATACCCGAACCCCTCCATCCATTCTCCTTACCTGATCCCACTCTCTTTGACCCTCCCAGACCCTCTCCCCCCACATTTTTCCATCTCATTGTTTTTCTATGTGCTTTTCATTTCAATTCCACAAAAGGCATTTCGTATTGAAATTAGTTAGATGGGAAAATGGTATACATTTTTGAGAGAGAAAAATCATGTAAATATCTCGACGCACACCGTACCACCACCACCAACCGAGGAAAAGTCCGCTGTGGTGTTGCTGCATTTCAAAGGGAGTGACCGACGGTCAGAAGCAACGGCAGGATGACGGCGTCATGGGGCAGTGGCGTATTTCGGACAGCAAACACTGGCAGCTAGCATTGGATACTTGGCACCGATGCAATATACAGGAACATGGTGTTGGCCCCTCTCTCCATATTCTACGGGATTTGTGGCAGGGTGAGAAAAACCTTACTGGAACTGGTCCCGGCGCTTCTCCCTACTGTCCGGCGGTTGGATATACAGGCATCACAGCATGAAAACTGTTGATATACCGTATACTGTCTAAACTAGTTTTGATTGAATACGTAGTGCTCTCTTGTATAATCATTCTTTTTAATTACTGTAGCAGAAGGTGAAACCGGATTGAGTTGGGTCGAGGAATGGCTATGTAAAATTACCTCCGCGGAGTGATTTTAACGCAGCCATTTTTGTTTTTATATGCACTTTTTATATATACTCAACTTTGTGATCGGATAGAGTTCATTTTTTTGCCATAAACAGTGTTATATTTTATCATTTCTTAATCCTGTGCTATATGTAAAAGTCAAATGGGTTCCAATAAGGGAAACAGGAGCTGGGAAATTGGGAATCGATGAACGCGTTTTGTCGTATTTAGGAATTGAAAGGCTCCAGCTTGGAAACCTGCTGACCAAAATATTTTCAATATATTCTATATAAATATATGTTATGTATAGCACTTCAATTTCCCTGACAATTTTATTTTTTCCTCATGTCATTCGGTCCGGATTCGGTGGTCTGTTTCCAGCTCAGGGCATTGCGCTCGAAATTTATCCAAAAATGCATTTCTTGCATTGATTTAACAATTGTCTTCACCTTGATTGTGAGACAATTTAATTAAACTATGAACATAACAAGTTGTAAGGCATGGACTACAGAGCGTTTTTGAATGTATTGCTATCAGAAGTGGCTGGGGTCGTCCATATAATACGTAACATTGAATTGGGGAGGCTGCAAGAGGGTATTGAATATCTTGATTGCCATTTAATAACTTGGATATTGCATGGAGTAATTATACCTGATTTAATACATATGAATGTTATTTCTGTACGTACTGGTACAGGAAAACTTTCAAATATTATAATTTATTTGTGATTTTTTTTTGGTGATGGAGGGAAGCTAGATTATGAACAGCTATGTATAATTTTTTAACAGTAATTAACAAATGTGTTATGAAGTGCGAAAACCTGGATGGGGGAGGGTGAAAAGCTTGATTAGATGGTGTTGCGTACTATGTGAATGCCCCCATGGAGTTCATTATAATAGAAAAATCCTCCCTTTGTGATATACTTTTGATTCACCCTGTACATGTGAAGTTTCTAAATTAATTGGTAGATAGACTAAAAGAGTTCATATAACAATTACTGTTTGGGGCATTAATCCACAATTTTTAATTGTTAAATAATAGTTTTATTAAAGGTTTATAAGTTACAGTGACTCAGTGAGAAATTGGAAAAGAAATAACTTAAAATGTATAGAGTCCAACCCTTTCATATTCCATTAAACTAAAATGCAGAATGTAAAAGTATACCTTGCATGTGTTGATTATTGCATCATATATCTTACAATTCTGCATTTTAGTTTTATACATGACAGAGTCCTCTGTTGGTGATGTATTTCAAAACGCTCTAATGTCGTCTTCTCTTTTGACGATTGTAATAATATTGTCTTTGAAGAAGTTGTGCTTTTTATTAGTTTTTGGAGGAGATTTGAGGCGCAAATTATCGAATCTGGTAAGGAAACAAATAACTAATTGAATGCTATACACATTTGCATATTTATTTCCCAATTTTTAAGTGTCCAGGCCTTGTGTTTTCAAAAGGGGTTTTTACGTTTGAAACTGATACTTTCATGATGACCATAATCATTGAGTTCGAATTTACATGAATTTAGTGAACTGTGTTTGTTGTTGGAATGGATTGTGGATCCTTTTTGTGGATCAGTTTATGATTTGAAATGGATTGTTCACTTGGATAGACAAATCAAGGCATTGAAGGTTGCAGGACGTGAAATGAGATGCAGTATGAAGAGTGTTTTCATTCATTAATATATTTGTAAAACACGTTGAAATTATGAATGATGGTTAGAATGAGTTTAATTTCCACCTTTTTAACCTGTTTGTTTGTGTGTGTGTTTTTACCTGATTATTTAGGCCCGTTCACACTGTAAAGATTTGGATTTACGATTAGGTACCGGTATATTGGCATGCGATTTCCATTCGGAAATGTCATTTCTTGATTACTTAATAGATACTGTTATACACCCATGTTTACAACAAAAAATAATTTACTACATTTTAGTATCCTACAAATTCCGAAGTAAAATAAAGGAACCCTGCGTTTTTCCGACACATTTTGAATTTAATGGAATCTTATCTCATTGCAAGTAAGTTTGAAAATGTAGACGAACAGGTGAGATGGGCATATAAATTAATATTTTCATCATACTTGCCTCTTTCCCTGTATTTCAGGCTAAAATATTGCTCTGTGAATTGCAGCGTAAATCCAAATCTTTGCTTCAGACTTTAGTTTGCACAGTTCATTTCTCTGAAGCATCATATTTTATAAAGAAAACATAAGTAATATTCCTCCTATACTCTTTACTAATCTTTCTAGCTAGTGCTTTCCAGATATTATTGAAAAATTTATATCTTGAAACACTGATTTCTGTCATCTCGACACTTGTTTCAAAATGCATTTTTTGGGAGACTTCTGGATGTAAAAATTGTCATGGAGTCGTCCACATATTACGTTTCATGGATTCTAGAATGAGTATTTTAATTTCAATTTAAGCATTAAAATCACAACATGGAAGACCTTTTAATATAAAGAACCAAATATGTGCAGTTACAGAAATCCAGGTTTTAAAGTTAAAATATTGTGGGTTTTTTTCCTGACATTTTTAGAGGATTGGTGTGGGGGGGAGGATGGGGGAATAAAGGTCTTAAATCAGTGCTGCATAATAATATCTGTGGGGGGATGGGGAGTGTTGCAAGATTACAGGGGGAAGGAGTCAAAAATGATTTCATAAGTGGATGGCTCCAGTGGACATATGACAGCAGTTGCAAGTGGTCTATGATGGCATAGAAAACAATTCCTTGTGAGTTTTATGTCCAGAAGCCTTTACCCCAATCCAATGGAGTCATTTGGGTTCATTAGACTGATTTGGGTAATCCAAAGGACCCAATACTGAGCACTAATTTAGCTGGAGAAGCCTAATTGCAATAGTTTCTAACCTCATATCAATTCTTTCTAACATCGCTTTTTTTTTTTTTTTTTGCTCCCGAACAATTCCATTCCAATTTGTATATTTTATGTTATTAATTCTTAATTGTTATGGGCCATTGATTACTGTTGTTTACCTATTTGCCTTGTCTCAAATCCCATTCATTATTTCTTTTTGTGTGTGAAGGCGTGTCATACAGGTGAATTAATCGATAGTTATTGAACCCTAATCAGTCATATTTTCCCATCACGTTTTGTATTTCTATTCTTTCTCTGTAGAAATAGCCTTTTATCTCTCACAGCTATCTTTTCTCTATTATATATATCCCATTCTGTTAAACTATTATTTTTCAATAAATTTCTTCCTTAAAATATTATTTATTCTGCTTTTTAAATTCCTTTAGCCTTTTCTTTCGTAAAACCAAAGGAATGCAGTTGTGAATGTTTCGTTTAAAATGCCTAAAAAATCTGAAGCTGAAATACGTAATTTCCCATAATGCACTTGGTTTTGTGGCGTGTAGCTGCTTTTACAAGCACTAATATTATTTGATGTAAATTTGAAAATAGTTCCTTTTGGTGTATCTGTGGTTTTTCGTAAGCAAATGGTGTCATCATTGTCTGTGGGATTTCATCCTCAGGTGGTTTTTTTTCTGTCAGAAAAACAAGTTGGAGTTAATGAGTTTAGTGAAAATGAAAAATAGGTTTCTAGTGACATTCACTGCCAGGCCCAGGTAAATTTGGCGATAAGATTTTGTAAGTTGAGTTTCCATGCATGATAAAGTATACATTTTAAGATGTGTAAATTCTCTGTATATATATATTTATAATGTGTTTCTTTGCATGGTAACATGATTCCTGTCCTTATATATCCAAGTATTGCCTTTCATCAAATACCAAACTACTCAAATTGGAAAAAAAATGATAAATATTTAGCATCCAGATTCAAGTGTAAATTGGAAGTCAAGGGGATTTCTGGTTTGTTCGGTAATGTCACCAGATCAAAGGGAAATCACACGAAATCAAAGCTCGTCTGTTTAAATCAGGTCCGAACCGACTGGGTACTTAATTTGCTGAATTTGAGATTCTGGGCAGATTTGAAACAGTGCATTCAGCCTGATTGAATCTGGCCAATTTTGAAAATTGACAGATTGACAATATTGGAAAATACCAATCTTGGTAAACATTAATTTTAATTTCACTGGCATTGGTAACGTTTTGATTTAAATTTTTTTCGTATTGGAAAATGACATTGCTAATTAGCAATATTTGCAATAATGGTCAATATTTGTAGACAAATTTGTAAATTTAAATTAATTTATTTTGAATTAATAACGAAATTGGCATTGAACAGTCTATCGATGGCACATTGATTTTATTTAGACAATACAAAATGATCAAATATTTTGTTTTTCATTGGGATGTTTACATATTTTCTAAAATTACAAAAAAAAGCAGTGATTTCCTGTAAGAACTACCAACATTACTCAGTTTCTAACTTTGACAGTGACATTGCCAAACAGATCTTGAAAACTCGTATTGGCATATAGGCCTAGTGCCAGAGTGGGAATGATTTCTGAGGCTAAGAATTACTACAATTAATCCTAAGACATTTTTAAGGCAATTAAGTTCTACGATCGGTGTTGTAAGTAAATAGTTAGTGTAGCTTTCTGTGTGTTGGAAATTAAAACTTGTAATTTATTTGTCACATGGCTGCTGGCCATTACCCAGTCAATATGATATCCAATTCGTTTATTTTGATAAAAAAGCAGCATTTTTTTTTGGGAATTTTGATATACCTGTTGTAACCTGTTTATAGTCCTTCATATTGTACCTTAAGTGTTTGTATATGACTTCAGATTTTTGAAGTAGAAGACTTTTGCAATCAAAAACTCTGTGCTTTTTATCAAAATGTGTAATACCTATAGGCTAATTACTACTTAAAATTTAACAAAAACAAGTGCATGAATGGGAAATGTAATATACGCTGATACAGATTTTGTTTTTGCATTTTACGTAGAAATATTCTCATTCACTAATTTTTTTCCAATTTACCAACTTTTCAAACATCCATTTTCCATCCTAAACAGTTTGTAGTATTTTCCTCGGAATTTACAAGGCTTGTGCAATAATCAAATGAATTAAGCAGGAATCCGTAATATTTAAGAAATTTATGAAATTAATCGATATTAAGGATAACACATTGGCCCTACTCATTTTTTCACCAAATTTAAGATACTTATTGAAAATCTTTTAGAAATTAAAAACTGAGAAGATACATGAAATAGAAGCTATATTGAGAAATATGGATCATTTTTTAAATTATAAAATAGCTTAGTACAAGAAGTTTAGTGGGAAAGTTGAGGCCAAATGGAAAATTAGAAGAAATTTCACATTTTATGGAAAAGTTTAGGAAATTGGAATATGAGATTTAGCACAAAATAATTTTTTTTTTCTTTCAAAAATAATAGATATTCAGAAAGAAAACATTTTCAAAACTATTAGATTTTCTAAAAAAGATTTTAAGCATATATTTGTAAACGTCAGGGAATTTTTTTTGAAAATGAACCTGTAAAAATCAGGGAATTAGGAGATTAAATTAACTTCTGGGAGAATCATGTAATAGAATAAAAATTAAAATTACAAACAAATTGCTGTTAATTAGGTTTTCTTTCCAAAAGTTATGGTTTCTTGTATTTTTATTGGTAGAAAGTAAATGTAAAACGATCTAGCAGTCCAAATACAGTTCGGGCTAAAATTACTCTTAAATAATAGGAATACAATCTAGCACCCTTTATAGGTTTTCAGTTAATTATTTAATTTATTTTATGCATTTTCAGCTCTTCTAAACCACGTATTGCAAAGCCAATTTCGTTATTCCTGTAGGCCCCTACCCCACACCCAAAATTCATTTAACCCTGCAGACCTACTCCCGTAAAATATAAATAACCCCTTATACCAAAATGAAGTTTCGATGTGGGTCCCAGATTATTAATTCAGGGCAAATGAATTAACTCATTTTAGGACAAATGAGTAGTGAGTAACTGTTCATTTCTGGAGTGTTTTACCCATTCACAACAATGATTTTGGGAATTCTGTAGCTCATTTTCACCTTGTTTATGTACTCTGGCTCTTGCAAACTTTCCTAGAAAACTTAGAAATTTTTCACATTTTCATATGATGCTTAAAGCACGGATTAAAAGTGCCAAATTTTAGTCTATAAAAAATGATTTTTAGTTCATTTTGGCACCAAACAGGACCATGGACTATTTTTTTTCTCCATCCTAAGTTTGCGAGCCAGAGAGTACAAAACCCCTAAATCATACTCACATAAATTCCACACTTGTCAACTTCTTGTATAATCATGTTATATCATGGTCCTAACTACTTGTCGTGTGCATGTATCAACTTTGATTTCATATACAAAAATTTAGGTGTTGCAGGTATGCATTAGTTTTTAAGAAATTTACATGGACTGTTAAATATGTAAAATAACAGTAGTTCAGGTTGATTGAACATTATGCTAAGAGAAATGAATGAGTGAAATATTATTCTTATTATTATTAATTAAAAAGGATTCTAATAATTGACGAGGAACCAAATTTAAAGTTTTGCTATCCTGTGAGGCTAATTCATTGAAGCCCATTACTGTTATTTGAATAAGTATTATTATTCTAAGTTTGCATTGACATATTCTAAAAACGATTTCTAATGTATTTTAAAAATAATATACTTTTATTTTTGTGACTTGTTGAAATTTGATTTGGTGGCTGTTTCATGATATGTAGGCCTGATATTCAGTTTTAATTTAAAGAAGCTAAAACGAGGGGTAAACCTCTGTTATGTTACTGTAAAATATATATGTTATCGGTCCATTGGAGAGTATATTTTTACCTGGATTTTGACAATTTTGCCTCAGTTGCACCAGTTTCAGTGCGAGAAATTACTTGGACGAAGGGTTTGATGTAGAATTGCTAAAACGTTTGGGAAAAATAAACGCAATGTGGCATTTTTCTACTGTTATGATGGAAACGTGTAGAGTGCAGTTCAGGAATATGTGTGACGTCACGCTGCATCGTGTAGCATACTTGTTTGGTTAACACAGGATGCCAGAATTTGACAATTTTTGCTCTGTTATTTTTCAGAAAAATATGAAAATAGAAAATAACGTCCAGATTGTAGAATCTAATGCTCCTGATGGCAAAATAAATGTCAATTTCCGAACAATATAATGGGATTTTTTAAATTGTCGGCGTCATGAAACTCCTGCCAATTGAAAATGCAGAAATCGATTTTGGAATTGAAGGTATTGTGAGACGAAAAAATATAATTGAAAGTGTAAATTTCACGAAATGAGGATTGCTATGGTACATTTTCATTTGAATTTGTGCAATGTTACTTAACATGAAAATAACTGCCCAGATCTCTTTATTCAAAACTGTTTGTTGCAAATTCTTCTTCTTTGGAGAATTAATTTTTGCCATGAAATCAGTTGTTTGAGGTTGGGCGATTGTTATTTTATGATTGAAAATAATTATTACATCCATACACACAAACAATGAAAAATCTTGTATAATTACTGTTTGTTGTGATTTCATATCTACATGCTAAGAAAAAAAAAATCAATAACTACCAGCTTCTTCTTAAAATGAATTTTAGATATCTTTAGCATATTTTGTTTTTTCAATCTATATACACTGTAATATATAGTAACCTTCAAGTAAGAATCCGTGTTGTTTAAAAAAAAATGCACAAATTTACATGATAAACAAATTAATATTAATGTATAGATTTTTAAGTGCAGTTACAATTTCACTTTTTGCTAAAAGTGAACTTTTATAAATCTATGTTTTTTTCTTTCTTTTCGTTTTCTTCCTTCTTAAGTTTTCAGTTTGGAGTGGATGTTAAATTTCCTCTAATTCTCATTTTAATCTTGTTATTTTTTGGCCCATTTTTCTCGTCTTTTTCTGCCTATTTTTCCCAAACACACTCTTCTCTTTCTCTCTCTGTCTTTTAACTCTTGTCTCCCCCAGCCTAAAAAAAACGTTCCCTTTTGAGGCAAATTCACAAAATGTCATTGATGATAAGCATTGTAGAAATAAAAATTTCTTTTTTTGTACCCTGTATATTCATCTTTGATTTCAAACTGGAAAACAATACATTTGGGCCTACAGCTGTACCCTAGTAACAAGGTAAGGGCTTCTCTCGACTAATATTTTCTAAGTCAAACTTTACTAATCGCATTCTTTACAGCAAATATTGCAAATGTTATTGGATACAATAGACACCATTGCAGATGCAAATTTATCAATTTTATTTATTGAAGAATGAAATTGTAAACTATTTTGTGAAACTGCTTATACAGAAGGTGAATAGCCCAAGAAAGGTTGAAAATTGTCCACCGAGTAGTTATCTCATAATATAAAATAAATGTGCAAAGGCAAGTGACAAAATGTATCGATTAATACGTACCAAAGTGTGCTTCTTCCATGGTAATATGTTAGGACAGTTAGGCAATGCATTTTCTCAGTCATTATTTACACACAGATATAAATAAATAACGAATTTTCGAAATAAGAAAAGAAAAAAGGTTTCGTCAATAGTTTCTGACAATTTTCCAATTCTGCAGTGAATCTTATTGCAATAATTTGTTTGAATAGCAAGGATGTTACAGGTAGGCCTTCTGCAAACGAATTTGTATAGTTGTAGTGGCTTGTATGCTAATTCTCGCTTTTTATTCCATGTTTTTTTTTTTTAGATTAAGACTAAACGATTTTGCTGTATCCTTTTTTTCTATTTGATTGTAACCGGTGGTAATCTGGACTGGGTTTTCTTTTGAAATTAGGAATCCAGCAATAAAAAGTTGCATAGTAAACTGCAGCTACAGAATTTTTGCGGGTTTTTTATGATAAAACTGCAGTAAATATGTTTTATTATGAAAAATAAACTGCATTTTACTCAGTTTCAGAAAAACGGTCTAAAAACTAGTCTACAAGTTTTCGGGAAACTATGGAAAAATGGCAGTATGCAAAAATTTAGAAAAACTGGAAAATTTACGATTTACAAAATATAATGTGGAAGCCTGCAGTTTACAAAATGAACTGTATAAACACTGCAGTTTATACAATTTCAGAAAACTTGATTTTTCACACAATTTCAGATACTGTGAAAGCAGCACTTCACAAAATTTATGAAGAGCTGTGGAATAGCTGCAGTCTACTAAAATTTTGGACAACTTGTGGAAATATTTCATTTTAGAAAATTTTTGGAAACTATGGATAAACTGCAGTTTGCAAAACTTCAGAAAAACTGGAAAATTTGCAGTTAATACAATTTAAGAAAAACTTTGGGAAAATTGCAGTTTACAAAAGGTCTGCAACTTTTGCTGGGATTACATTTCAAATTTCCTGTGTATTTTTTCCCTGAATGTAGTGATATATACAAATACACTAATGTCAACATCAGGACTTTTTTCCTACAAAACAACAAGCATAGAATGTGAGTTTTTATTGAATAATTCTGTGCCAGATTAATACATACATATGATATTTATTTCTAATTTAGGAAACTGCAGAAACCATAAGTGGCAACCAGGCAACATGAAGTAGGAGTAAGTTGAATGCTTATTATTAACTTTCTAAATTTGTGCAGGATATTTTGTAGCTATTGTATATACTGATCTTAAAAGAAAAGCCTCAACTTTTTATAAGTTTTTTTTAAATAGGACATAAAATGAATATCTTTGAAATTAAAATCATAATTGGACTTACCATTCAATGTATTTGTTGAAAGATATTTATATCTTAATCTATGTATTTTAGAAAAGTGAGACTTTCGCTTTAAATCAATGCAATGAATTGTCTTTACTTTCTGTATATAAGGTAATTAGAGTTCTGTTCTGGATTTGGTATTTTTGGGTGTTTCTTGCTCTTAAGTTTTTGTTTCAGTGGGACATCGAGTTTAACAGGGAATCTGTTTCTCGACCATGAGGAGTATTGATGAAGGCAGTTTTCCAGTACTAAAATCAGTATGCCAACCCCCACACCAGCTAGAAATAAGTAAATCAGAGAAATAATGTTGGAAATGTCAATCTGCTGATGGCCAATTTCATCTTTACACTTAGTTTTTAGGGTCGAGAAGTGTTGTTTATACACGTGATCAAGCACGCCGGTTTCTCGAAGCCGATTTATTCTGAAATTACAGCAAAATATGAATTTTTAGTACAAAAAATTCATTCCCAGATTGCGTGAAAGGCAGGCATTGGGCCTGAATATGAAGTGCACTTACATAGTTGAAAATGAGCCAACGTATGGGAAATGTTTCTTCATAGCTATGCAGTTGAAAGACCTCAATATATTGGTTATTGGTGCAGTATATGAGCAGTTCTTTTGTATTATTTCATTTAAAAGCCGGCTGTTGGCTACAAAAGCAAACTTGTCATTTTCCACTTTTTTCACACCTTCGGCAAAAGATTCCACAAAATTGTCTTGATTAGAAGAGATTTTTTTCCAGAGTTGTTGAATATTTGTATTGGTGGAAGTCTGTAGCATTTGGAATAAAATTTAAGAATGAGAAAGAGTAAACCCCCCACCCATAGAAAAAAGCCAGATCCGTTGAAATCTGTTGCCAGTAATTTTATTTTTCTGGACACTATGTCTGTGGACACATGAAAATATACTTACATTGGTTTTAAGTTAAAGGGGAAATCATATTGTTGCAAGCTATTTTAAAAATCACGACAAACAATAGTTGAGAGGGGCTTGGAAATTAATAATTTCATCAAACTTACAGTTATTTATAAATCATGACTTTTCTAAAGTGCAGGGATGAAGCCATTTTGCTTTATTATTACAAAAATGACTGGCGCCATCTAGTTGTTACTTTTGTAAATTAAACTATTGAACGTATCATATTCTTCTTTGTTCGGCATTGGGCCCCATACCTCCTGAGTGGGTGGATAGCACCATAGCCGAATTGCTCGGTTTAAGTGGGGTTGGCCATTCAAAATGGGGGTGTCCCGATTTCCACTATTATCCTGGTGGAAATGCCACCAGGTTCCGCCCTGCATGGCGTCCTGCTAAGCATTGTGTCAGCCTGTTTGAGGGGATCTATTCCTTATTGGCTCACTTTCGAGCCCTCCGTTCGAAAGGAGTTAACTATCGTATCGTATCGTATATTTCACTTTCTCTCTTATGTTAGCTGAATTCCTAAGATGGCCAAAGAACCTCGAGTGGTAGTAAACGTAATCAGTAGATGGCGCCACTCGTTTTTGTAAAAAAATTGGATGTTTTCTGTGAAAAGCATTTTCCACCAACTCAAGTTCTTTCAACAAATATTTTTATTGTATGCTAAGTCCTATTAAAATTTCAATTTCTATGCTAGAAAACTCAATTCTTATTGGAAATCCCGTAAAATAACTTTCTCCCTGGTTCAAATCTGAATCTGGCTTCTTTTTTGTATAATGCCATAAGCAATAATTCATTTTGTTATAAATAATTTACGTGAAGTAATTCAGCCAAGTTTGTTTCCTTTATCAGACCGATGCTGTAATCCTCGTTTTCGGCCAAATCCTTGACTGATCTGAATGGCACTTTCGGCACGTTGGTGGTTAAAAAGGAGATTAGCAGCGAGGAATACGACTGAATTATCAGCACCGAAGTTGCAAAAATGGTGGCGAATATTATTCTTCCTGATATATATCTCGGCTGGATATTAACTCCTATAGAAGGTGAGTATGTGAAAAATTTTACATGACTTACATCCCTTAAATTCAGATTGTATTACTCTCTTACCTTGCTGAAGCATGGCAGATGATGAGATGTAGACTGAATTGTACCAGCTTAATTTGGATGTATCTCCATCATTCACCTGCCCATATGGGCTTATCAGATATGTTAATGTGAGAAAAATTGATACGATCAATATTGTTACCATCAAAATAAACCAGACTTCTGAGCTGAAGGGCTGGATGTAATCGTCAATATCCGCTGTTGAACTAGGAGTCTTGATCATTACTGATGCACTGGTTTCAACTAATCTGGAGGTAAAGTACATGCTTTCGCTCCGTTGGGGTGTAACAGAAACCGAGGGCAAAATAAAATTCACTGACTGCAACAAGAAATTGACATCAAAGATTTTGAGAAACTTTCCAAATGATTTCTTAAGTAGAAGAAATGAAAAAGTTGGTGGTGTCTGTTTAGCAAAATTGTTATAATGTCATTTTTCCAGCACCAAATGTCAGTCACTCCTGTAAGGGGCCATTCAAATATGACGTCATCAGTTTAGGGGAGGGGGTGTTATGGGGAAATCCTACGAATGATGACTTGGGGAGGAGGAGGGGGGGATATAAAATGAGAAATCCTACGTAAGATGCACACACCTCCAAATTGTTTAATATGCTGAAGGAATGTGCTTTTTCATTTTCAAATTTCCACTTTTTATCAAGTTTTTTTCACATATATAAAATAATTATTTGCTTGCTTATATTAAATTGACTCTGTATTAAAGGGGAAGTCTCACTTCATGTAATTGTTTTATTTAAACATTCTGCCAACTTTTGTGGTTGCTCTTTGCAAATAACTGTTGATGTGGCAGTTGTAATTTATTGGGAATCCTA
>JAQIXP010002045.1:0-16193 GCA_034700285.1 Proteroiulus fuscus | reverse complement strand
TTTGAGCATGCGCGGGCGCCATATTACCACTACGAAGATCTTTTTGAGCATGCGCGCGCAGCCGCCATTGTTAAACACCGTTGCTCCATAGGGTATCATTACCTATCCTCTATCCAGTTTATATAGAGATCAGTGTGTTAAAGGGACATTCTCACTTTGAAACAAGTTGGTTTTAATAAAAAGAGCGTGAAAAATTATAATTTAAATGGAAATTGCGATTGCATGTGACAATACATGTATCTATCCATAAATAAAATGATCCGAATACTTGGATTTGGTCGGCAATGCCAAGCCTCAATAGACGCCATGTTTATCAAAGCATAGCGGCGCCTTCTATTGGAATGAAGGCGCGAGTTCTCGTGAGGCCATAGACGAACATGCGCTAGTAGGCGCCACCTCACTCTAAAGCTTGCCGAAAGCAGCCGAAGGCTAAGGAAAATGGCGCCTACCGTGCATTTTGGAAACGTCGTGATTTATTCAAAGTGAAAACTTTGCTGCAATTATTATTGGCACAGCCATTCATATCTAGTAAGTGTGTACTGTTTGAAAATAACTTGTTTCAAAGTGAGACTGTCCCTTTAAGTTCGATGACTAAAGGAACGTAGAACGGCTGCAGGTGCACGATGACGTCACTCCAATCACGCGCTAAGACAGCGCGTGATTATAAAGAGCTCGTGCATGGAACGTGTGACGTCAGCAGCCCCGTTCCAAAAAAAACAGAAAAGCCCAAACCCAATTAAGCCTATTAAAAAAAAACAGGTGAAAAATGTACTAATTTCCACCTGAAGAATTAGAAAAATGCCAGAAAGGTACGTGTAAACTCATATTTGGTAACATTTCATGTAGAATATGAATATGTAATAAACAAACATTGCACTTTCACGTAGGCTAATATCCACAGGCCGCCATTACAAATTCTACAAGTACAAATTATTAATTTTACAAACACATGTTAATCTCACGAAAAAACTACTTTCCTTAATTCGTGAACATGAACATCTTCAGCATTTGGATGGGTATTAAAACGTTTTATTAAACAGAGAAAAAAAAAGGTGGTTATTCATTATACAAAATGACCGGGCGCCCCCAAAACTGCATGTCTCTTTAATAAAATATTCGCATCATTTCTTCCTTAACTGGCTTTTATCTTTCATAATTTTTTTTTTATTTAGTATTATTCTTGAGGTATAATTTCTTATCGTGTTTTTAAGTTTTGAATGCGGTTGGGGTTGTAATGTCCCCGGGGGTTTTCCCATGCTCTCACCTGACAAAAGGTTAACCCTACGTGCGGCATAAAAGGTAGCCATCAGGTTGATAGACTAATAAAGTTACTCACGAATTGCCCAAAAACACGCTGGTTCCTTCTCTCTCCCTTCAACCCCTGACTCCCAGTCAATAATCCAACCCCCATCTTTTTATTACCCCCCTCCTCCTCCTCCTCCTCCTCTGGACATGAATTTTATTATTATCTGAATACCCTCACTGCATTAATTATTACATACGAAAACAACAGTGACAATAGCATACCTACACAAAACTACAAAATCAACTTTTAGTTTCTTTTGCAGAGGATCTTATAAGGACGCCATTTTGTGTAGGTTTTTTTTCATTTAAAAATTAAACGAATTCCTTTGCTAAATGGTCATATTATTTAAGCCTAACAGGAGCATATCGGATGGTTTAATTAATTCAGAAGTCGCCAATTTGCAAAAAGTGGGTTTTGAGATAATAGCGTTTTCGTGGAAAAATGGTACAACTTGGAAATAAACAATGTTAAACAAGGCTGAAATTTGGTGAACGGATAGAACAATATGTATATTTTATATAGGGAATGTGTTAATTTTTGTTGAATAATTAAATCAGTCAATTAATTAAGTAATTTGTGAAAGAAAATCCCGTAAGGAAAATCCAAAATTGCATATCATAAATTTTTATTAATTTCTCGGCAACCACTGGGCATTGTTCGCCCCGAAGGTGGATTTAGGATAGGACCCTCTACGACCCCTAAAAATTTGGTTCCAATCTGGCATGGGACGACCCGTGCACTCTCCTTGTCAGTGCACGTGCATGATTAGGGGTCAATTGGGTTCGACAAGTAGTTATTTTTTTTTGGTGTGTGTGTGTGTGTGTGTGCACGTCTCTCAGGTTCAATCTTCCAATATATATTTTTTTTTTTAAAAATTGCTTTTCTGGTCCAGTGCATTTTAAAATTGCTACCTACTTAATCTTTCAACATTTCTCTCTCTCTCTCTCTTCTGCAGTCCAAAACGTTCACAAATTCCTAATGAGGTGGCCACAATTTTTGAGTGGGACTCAAAAAATTAAGGTTGGGACAATCATAAGGAAGCAGAAGGAGGGTCACACCCTACCAATGGCCATGATTTTCAGTATTTTTGGGCAAAAAAAAAAAAAATGTCCCAGAATGGGGACGATTGGTAGGCCTAACTAAAAAAGGACTTTGCCTTGAACTCTTTCCATGTATTTAAACAGAAATTTAAATAAGAAAATAAAATTAGCTATCTATGAAAACGATATCAAAATCCGAAGCAAAGTTTTGTTACTAAAAGGGAAAGTCCCGCTTTGAAGTAAGGTGTTTGTAGGAGGAAGAGCATGCATGAAAAATTAGGAAAAGGCATGGAAATTGCAATTTGATTTGAGCCCACCAACCATTAAATAAAATGTCCCTAACACATGGATTTGGCTGAAAATGCAAAGCCCAAATAGTCACCATTTAACTGAAAGTATGTAGGGCCCTCTACTGCATAAAAAAGCATCGGCACTCGTGAGACACGTAGACACGCGCGTCCTAGAGGGAGCCACGGGTCACTTTCAGCGTCTGCTGAAATCCATGTGGAAATGGCGCCTAACGTGTATTTGGTATATACGTCGTGATTTCTTCAATATGGAAACTCTTGAGCTGCACTTATTGTTATTGTCACAGCCATTCATGCCTAGAAAGTGTGGACAACTTAAATTTAGTTAAATATCACTTGCTACAAAGTGGGATTTTTTTTCCCTTTAAATAAATGTGTAAAATCATTAATAAAATATAGTAATCAATAATAATGAAAAGTCGGATTGGCAGTGAAATCACTCATTTTCTACTCTTTGATTTCAATTCAATTCAACTCAGTACCCTACGATCAGCATATGATTATGCCATGGTTTAATTCAGAAGTAGCGAATGAGCCAGTTTTTTTTCAAAAATTGTCCCCTAATGAACCTAAAGTTACAGAAATTAATTTAACCCATAATTGTTAAAAGTTACAGAAGTGAACAGTAGCGAATATCCAACAAGTTGTCATTCCTAAAAGTGAGAAGTAGCGATTGGTACCATTCGTTAGTTTATCTTTTAAAAATTTCTTCAGACTTGGATTTTTATTAAAATACAATTAGCGAACGTGCCAATAATCGCTAATTTTTTTTTTTTGGCATTCTTTTTATTCAATATAGGCAAACTAACGAATGTGAACATGCCCTACTTCACACTTTCATTTATTTCGCTTTCCTGCAAAATTAATCAAAGTCAAACTATATAGGCCTAGCGAATGTGCATTTTTAAGTTTTTCCTTTCTCAATTGACTTAATTAATTTACTAATTTAATTATTTAACAAAAATAGCACATTCCCTATAAAATATCTATATTGTTTTATCTGTTCACCAAATTTCAGCCTTTTAACATTGTTTAGTTCCAAGTTATACCATTTTTCCATAAAAACGCTATTATCTCAAAAGTAACTTTTAGCTTATTCGTCACTTGTGAATTAAGCCATCTATTTATTTTTGGACTTTTATGGAGCTGCCTCCAGATTGCGCGTGCTTATCGTGACGTGAGGCAGGACCATAAAGTACCAAAAAAAAAAATTTTTACTCACGTGCTAAGTCATAAAAATAAAAAACAAAATGGCTTCCTTGGACAAATCCTAATGGATCCTAATGGAGATAAGAAATCAATTCGCGGAAATCATTTTATGAAATTAGTCCTTAACAGAAATGGAAATCAGGAAGATAAGAAAAATCGTGAATAAGAAAAGTAAAATTGAGTTCAACAATTTTTTTTTTCCACAAAGAAATTGGTATTTTATTTTTCATCCCACTCGTTGAATTGATTGGAAAATTTGAAAAATGTATATTTTTTCAATTGACTAAAATTCTTCCTCGCACGGTTGATCCCAGCTGAGAAAAAAGCATTTAAATTTTCAATAAACAACAACAGCAGCAGCAACAACAACAACAATAAGAAAAAAACAAGTTGTTGTTATATTGTGTTGAAGCAACACACCGTTTCAATGTGCCATTTTCTATAGTTTTTTTTTTCTCGTGTTATTATTTTTCACCCCCATTTTCCATGTTATTTCAATTTTTCATTTTCATTCGCCAATTCGCAGGGCTCGGGTACGGGGGGCGAGAAAAGTTGGCTCATTTTCGCTAGTTAATTTCGTTAATATTTAATTAGCTTTTGATTTATTATAATTAGTGCTCATTTTGTTCCAGGTTAATGGCCATCATCATCACCACCACCACCATCATTCAAACCTAACCACTCAAGCGTTGAAACCCAGGATTACCAAATTGGAGAATCTGGAAGCGAGGGTAAGCGAAATCAATTATTAATTAAAATTAATTATCTATAGTTAAAAATAATTGATTGGGACCTCCCCCTTTTAGCTGTCATAAGTTCAGCGAATGTATTTCGTTCACAGAAATGGGGGTAAGAAATAACAGAAATTGAATATTCCTAACCAGTATAGGTCTACGGAAAAGTGAATGAAATCTGTTCAACTAAAGAATGAACTGGGTAAAGTAAAATAACCAATCAAGAAAGAGTTAGAAGAGGAAGGTTGTCTAATATTTAAATGACTATGTTGGAGTAACTAATATTATCTATAAGAAAGTTAACGTGGGGGGCATATAAAAAATATTAGAAAATCCAATAAAATCTGTTAACAAAAGAGTGAACTGGATAATGTAAAATGAACCAATCAAGAAAGAGCTAGGATAGAACATGAGTGCAGGTTGTCTAATATGCAATGACTTTGCTGGAGAAAGCAATCTATAAGAAAGTTAATGTAGGAAATTATGTAAACTAATTTATAATCCATTAAAACCTATTCAACAAAAGTGTGAACTGGATAATGTAAAATGAACCAATCAAGAAAGAGCTAGGAGAGAACGTAAATGCAGGTTGCCTAATATGCAATGAGTGTGCTGGAGGAACTAATCTATAAGATTGATAACGCGGGAAATATGCAAAGTAATAGAAAATCCAATAACCTGTTCAACAAAAGTGTGAACTGGATAAGTTAAAATGAACCAATCAAGAAAGAGCTAGGATAGAACATGAGTTAAAGCTGCCTAATGGTCAATGAATAAGCTGGAGAAACTAAATCTATAGGAAAGTTAACGCAGATAATTATGCAAAATATTAGAAAGTCCATTATAGCCTGTTCAACAAAAGAGTGAACTGGAGAATTTAAAATGAACCAATCAAGAAAGAGCTAGGAGAGAACACGAGTGCAGGTTGTCTAATATGCAATTAATTATGCTGGAGAAACTAAATATATAGGAAAGTTAACGCAGATAATTATGCAAACTATTAGAAAGTCCATTATAACCTGTTCAACAAAAGAGTGATCTGGAGAATTCAGATGAAACAACGAATAACCATGCAGGAGTCAGTACTTTATAAGAAAGTTGAAATAGTGAAATGAATTAAATTTAAACATAAATAAATATGAATTAAAATCTAATAAAATTCGATAACCTAATTTTGTAACGTGTTCAACTAAAGAATGAACTGCATAATTCAAAATGAAACCCATCAGAAAAGAAAGCGAAACCTCGCAGCACAAGTTGAAGAGAGCTAATGCACAAATGTAAATGAAAATAATATTAAAAAAATATAAGCATCTGTTCAACAAAAGAATGAACTGGAGAATCCAAATGAATCAATCAGAAAGAAGTGACTAAACTATCACACAGGTTCGGTCAATTGAATCAAGTTCACTCTTTTCTCGAACAAACTTATTCCTGTTCAACAAAAGAGTGGAATGGGATACTTCCAATTAGCTACCAAACAAATTCCTCTGCCTGACGTTCAACAAACTTCTCTTTAAAAGATAGCCCTATAGCCGACATGCACTTAAGAGAAGATAAGATCTCCCATTGCAAACCCGGTTCATCAACGAGAAAAACTGCCTTCTCTTAACGTGGCTGGGCCAGATTACAAACTGAAAAATGTTTTCACACGCACAATCTACACATTTTAATTTTATTTCCTGCGTTGATATAAAAAGAGGCACCTTTTAAAAAAATGCACACATTTAAAAAAAATAAAAACAAAGCAGCAATTCTGCTTTTATTTTTTTTTATCAAATTATCCAACAATTTAATCAGAAGCGATAAAAAAAACCTGGTCAGAATTTATGTATCCTCGTTTGTTAAGCCCCCTTAAAACCTGCCATTAAATTATTCCAGTTATTTAATCAATTAGGCTACATCAAACATTAAATTAAATACAATTTCATATCTTGTCCTCGTTTGGCAATTATAATATGTATGATTCAGGCCACGCCTTCCAACGAAATTCCTTCGCCATAAAAAAAATCGCTTGTATAAGAAGGAATTGGGTCGGATTTTTTTTATATTTATTAAATTTATTTTAAAAAAAAAAAATTATTGCAACCTAAGTCAGCAAAGCAACGATAGCAAAATCACGCCGAATACGCGTTAGGCGCCATTTTTCCATAGATTTCCGCATACCATGAAAGTTGGTGGCGCCCTCCAGGACACGTGTTTCTACGGGTTTTTCATGATAGCTAAGATGCCTTTTGTCCAGTAGAGGGCGCTACCCACTGTCGGTAAAATGGCGCCTATTTGGGCTTTGCATTTTCAACCAAATCCATGTATTCGGGACTTGTTATTCAATGATGGGTGGTCTCAAATCAAATTGTAATTTCCTTGTCTTTCCAAAGTTTTCATGCTCTTTTTGTTATAATCAACTTGTTTCAAAGTGGGACTGTCCCTTTAAATATATAGGATCTAGCTACATGTATTTTCTTTATACCGGGGCTACTTTTAAATTAATCTCCCCTCACCATTTAATTTAATTTAAAAGAAAAACAATATGACCAGAAGAAAGCATCGGAGCATTACATTATAATGCATAGGTAGGCCTATTCGTAAGCCATATAGGCTTACTTGAAATATTTTTTTTCACGTATATATATAATTGCATTATTTATATAATAGAAATCCACCCTCAAAACATTTCTATTTCTACTTCCTAGTTCGTTATTATTAAACAATGTGTGCTCTCGTTATTATTATTATTGTTTTCACGCATTATTAACTCGACTAAGTTGCATTTAATAATAATTCATAATTCATAACCGAAAATGCAACGAGGCGTTAATATTACATAGCAGCTTCCCATTAAGGCTACTACATTCAAGAAAGTGGCTATAATTTACACGTAATCCAATGCATTTTTTCCAAGTTTAAAAATGGTCGAGATTAGCCCAGAATCAATGGCGTCTCTGCATGCATTCGATTCCCCCCCCCCCTCCATCAAAATTAAGCCTATTTTAAAATATCAAAAATAAATTTTTAATTTTCCAGATGGCGAGCATCGAAGTGTCGCTGAGCAATGCCTTGGAAAATTCCGGGCTAAGGGTTCAAACCCGGCCCAAACCCGCGATCAACGCCAGCGGCGAAAATGAGGGGGAGGAGGAGGAAAAGTGCCCGCTGACCACCGCGGCCCCACCCCCGCATGGACCCCCAACGGATAATCCGGAATACGTCAACCAAATGACCAACGTCATCAACACGGTAAGACTTCCCCAAGCAAAGAAAATAAGCCATGCAGAAAAAAACAAGATGGCGGCCAACGTTCTGAATTCAACGTAATAACCCCGATAAAAGTGCTTGAATTTGAACGCAGGGTGACTAATGGGTGGTCTATTTTTTTTCGTACGTGTCTATATTTTTTCTATATTTAAATGTGAAATATTAATTTTCAGGCCGAAGTCTTATCGTCCCTCGTCATTTCCAACCAAAACCAGCAAATCACTCGCAGTCAAAATCTCATCCGATTGGCCGGTAAGACTTAACTATGCATACCGGTACCATAATACCTTAACTTTGTTCATTTTATACCCCCTGGCGATCAGGAAGGAAACTATGGGTTGCGCGTGCAAGTTCATTATACGTGCTAGCTCAAGTTTGAGTGAGAAAAAAGTTCAACTGGTTCCAAAGCAGAAAGGAGTGGAACGGTGCTTGCGCGTGCAAAATTGATGGAGCGCCATTGGAATGCGCACGCGCAACCTTGTAGTTTCCTTCCTCGCTGCTAGGTGGAAAATGAACGAAGTTAAGGTTAATCTGGCTATGGAAATCAAGAAAATGTTTTCCTTTTGATTTCCTTCCTTATAAATTATGATCAGATGTACTGACTATTATAACTTCTGTATGAATTTATGAACAAATCTGCTCTAAAGTCAGATAAGATCAGGGGGCACATCCTCGGCAAGGGTCAGATCCTTCTTTATCCCCATACAGGCCTGAATTCTTGACAAAAAAATATTGCGTTCGAAATAATAATGAAAAAAAAATATATAGGGTATGATAAATAGTTGAAATGGTCATGATGAATTTTTTGTGGTCAAATTTGTTTGACCTCAACCTTCCCTTCCATCGGGAGTCCAGTGACTTGGCAATTGTTCTTAGCATCAATCAAATGTCTCTTAGGCTTAAACTTTGCAATGATAATTCTTTTTTTAAAAAAACTTGGGGAAAAAAAATCATATATTCATTATCATCCAATTTCAAGCTTCAATGAATTTTAAATGGAATCCAACTTTTCATTTTTTTTTTCTTCACCAACCCTTTCAACGAGGACGTCCCTCCGACACATACATACTGGTTCAGGTTTTATTTGGACATCCCTTGACCATTTTTTTAAAGCATAGAAATTATTTCTATTTAAAGTTATCTGCTGAAATAATTCCATGAGATTTGAAATTCAGCTAATTTCCAAATTGTTTAAAAATGGGCCCTTAGTCCTATGTTACTCCCATTTTTTGCTTAAAAAGAGTAAAGGGGGGAGGGGAAAACATTAGGAAACTATAAGATCTCATGTTCAATCCCAATTTCAACTTTTGCACAAATCGAGTAAAGGGTGGACCATTACAAAGCCAAAAAAAATCACATTTTAAATCCCATTGAAAATTCTCAGTTTTTAATTTCAGCAGACTTGGGTCATTAGTTACTTACACCTAACTGCCAGAAACTATAGGTTTGTTCCATTCTGCTAATGCTCTGGAACCAACTGATCACGCGACTCGCACGTGCAAATTCAGCAATCATCTATGGAATATGCGCGTGCACTCCTCGTGCTCGATTGGTTCCAAAAAATTCCAAGGCAGAATATTAGCCGAATGGAACAAACCAAGTTCCCTTCCTGACCTCTAGGTGTAAATTATGACCTAAGTCAAGGTACGGTTCGGCTGACTATGTAGTAGTGCCTCTATGATAAAAGCAAAAGTAAAAATTTCATCAAAAAGAATGACTTCGATTTTTTTCTTACAATATTCTCCTCAGATCATCAGCTGACCAAAGACGGTCAAACCGGAAGCAACAGCAACAACACCAGAGAGGATTGCCTTCGAAAGAACCAAAACCAGATCGACAACAAGTCGGCCGTCATTAAAAACATCAAGTTGAAATTGGAAAACCTGGAAGTGAACGAGTGAGTGAGGGGGGGGGGGGGTCAAATTAATCATTCCTCGATATTTTCTTAAATTGAAAAATTAACAAGAAAGTATACATTGAAATATATACATGTATGGACTGGACACATAGATAGAGGCGGCGCATGGCGGTTAAATTTTCCCTACGAGATTTGCTCAAATTTGCGTTGCTCGGTGAGCTGTGTCAGTCTGTTTCCGAATCCAATTGCACGTGCATATTCCCATGATGCTCGCTCAATTTTGCACGTGCGAATATTCCAAAGTTGCTAGCGCACGCGCTCAAACGTTCCAATCAGCAGAAAAATCGCGCCACCTTCCGTCAAAAAATCACAAAACATGGATGACGGCATTAGCGTGCTATGGTGCCGCCCCCTAAACTGTGTCCGGGGACTCTGGGCCAGTTCAATTCAGTGAAAGAAATTCACTCAAACCTTATTGAAAACCTCTCTTTGCAGCCTGGACAGCCGGATCCATCAAGCCGAGCTGGAATGCCTGCTGGAGAAAGAAGAAATGAACCTCCTCAACTTACACCAGGAACAGATCGGCCTCAGAGCCGCTTTCAATCAGCTCGCCATCACCAACGGAATCGGCAGTCCCTCCAATCAGGTATTATATTACTGGAGACACCATTTAAAAAAGGACCGAAATTTTTTCTTGAAAAAATCATCTCCCTAACGTTGAAATTCACTACTAGGTGGCAGTAACCCTGTTCTCCATAGTCAGCGGAAGTCAGTGCACCAGCGTGTTGGCCATGGAAGTGCCTTACCACAGCCAGAGCCCGTGTTTCTACGTGACGTCACACCACAGCGGCAAGGGGCTGTTCGTCCAGTGGGCCAAAGATAATTCCAAATTGAAGAAAGGAGACAGGTGAGGCGATCAATAGAGTACCTTCCTCCAAAAAAATCATAAAACTCCCAAAAGACGTAAAGAAATTGACGAGGAATCTTACCGATTCCCGCAGAATGTTGGAAGTCAATGGTCAGTTGGTGGTCAACTGCGGAAAGGACGAGTTTCTGGAAGTGCTGCGGCTCTCGGTGGTGGGATCGCTGAGGATCGTGATCTTGCGCAACGCCCCCATGCTTCCCGTTCGCAAGGTCAACGGCAAGGAGGTGGAAAGCCTTAAGGAGGAGATGTCCTCGGTGGTCAACAAACTGGACGTTAAGATCAAGGAGAACAAGGAGCTCTTGCTATCCGTTCAGAAGTAAGTGGAACTACCTTGAGTTTGCCTCAAAACCTCAACCATTCCTCAAACCATTTCTTAATTATTTCAGACTGCAGAAAGATCTGGAAAACCTGAAGGACGAAAACCAGAAGTTGCACCACCGCACCTTTTACCTGGAGGACCAGCTGGTGGAGCTTACGCGACAGTCCAGCTGTGGTCAGAAGAGTCTTCCTGCACCTCCCTCCTGCGCCCCTCCGCCCTCAGAGTGCAAGACGGTATCCGCCCGCTTGGGCGGCACCTCCGTCAACTACGGCAAGTCCTCTTCCGGCATCTTCCAGTGTGGCTTCCGCCAGCAGCAGCACCACCACCAGCAACAACAGTCCACCTCGGTGGTCAAGTCGCACAGCGTCAATCAGCTGGACAAGCTGGCCAATTCGAACACTGACCACCACATACTGCAGGTCAGAATCCCCTTCTCCCCTTCGGAGCACAACATCGGCAAGACGGTGAGCAGCTACGACGTCCGGACGGCTTCGGCGACCAGGAACGCCTACATCAACGTCCCCTTGCCCAAGTCGCTGTCGCTCCAGGCGCCGGCCTTCCACAACGTGGTGGTGAGCAACCCCAGCCCGTCGCGGTGGATCCACGGCAGCCGAGGCACGGGGGCCGACAGCGACAGCGGCAACTACAGCGGCGACAGCATGGACGACACCCACGCGACGGGCAGCGGCGCCGTCATGACTGCCTTCGTGGTGCAGAGGCAGAGGCAGATCACTGACGGCACCAACGCGACGACAAGCGTGGTCGCCGCCGCCGCCGCCAATAGAACGGCGCCGGCGCCATCGCAGCAGCAACTGAACCACTGCTACGTGAACGTGGTGGAGGCGACGAGCCGGCACTCCAACTGCGTCAGGTTCGCCTCTTCGGAGCATCAGAGCGCCGTGCAGATCGCGACTGCACAAAATAGACAGTTCATTGCCAACAGTTACGTGCATCCGACGGACAGGCTCTCCTGTCGCCAGGAGAACGAGGCGAAGTACGTGAACCACGGGTCATCTTACGTGACGAAGGAGGTGAGGCCCAATGAAATGACCGTCAGGAATCTGTCCAATCTTCAGCTCAAAGTCGACGACAACAAAATAGGACTGAACGACGGAGAATCCGACAACGAAGAGTGGTGCTGATTGAACGGCACTCTTCCATTGCTACGTTTAAAGGGGAAGTCCCACTTCGTGACAAGCGCTTTTTTAAACGCTAGGCACTAGAACAAAACGTTGAAATAAAATAACAATATTGCAATTAAAAGTTACCATTCATGAGAAATCACGATTCTCGCGTGAAACATGGGCCGCGCCATATTGCCCGATAGCGCCATCTGTTAGTAATGGGGGAAAAGGGTCATCATTGGAATCATTCAATGTTGGCTTCACTTCCCTTCTATGCAATACTGCATAGAAAAGAATACATTAAATGTAATAAAAAAAAAAAAAGTTTTCAGAAATTTGCTGAGATTTTTAGCATATAGTGGCATGGCTGGTTTTCTTTCATTTAAATATCACTTTGTAAAAAGTGAGACTTTCCCTTTAAAATCGTTTGGAATTATGTAAAATTGTAAAATAAAATAAAAAATACTTAATGAAGTATTATTGAATGCGTAAATAAAATAATTTTTGTACTCTATAATCTTGTCTCAAGTTTCTCGTGGTTATATTTCCTTTGGTCTAAAATTACGCTAGAATTGATTTTAATTAATCTATTTTAAATCGAGGATATTTAAATCACTGAACGAAACATTAGTAGTTTTCACAGAACTGCAGTCTATCAGAAAAAAAAACCAATAAAACTAAAGCTGATCTATCAACCCTAATCCTTGGCCCACAGTAAGTATTTAACAAGATCCCCAATGACCACTGACCAGGAGTCTAATTATACTGTACTCATAAAAGAAATTTTTCCTAAATTTACCTGATTTACCCCCCTTGCTATATATTTTACAATATTTAAAAAGTACTTTAGAGCCAATGTAGACCTAGTGCTTTTTCTTACTATTTGAATTTACCGCCAGCTTTGCCAATGCAGTTGTACCCCTTCATATAAACTAGGGAAAAGCCACACAGATGCATGGTCAAGACATACTTCAAAAGCATTGACCAAAACCAGGAAAAGGGACCATAATCTCAGAGGGGTCCCATCTCAGAAAGCTGTAGACCATGGAGCTATGCAACATTTATTGAAAAGTACAAGCTTTCCTGTAGGTTTCCATATTATCTATCTCTATGAAAATCAACAAGAAAATCAAGTACACATGCACCTAAAGCAATGCACATTATTGCATATGAATGTAACTAATATTTCTCCAATCAAACCTCATCAAAAATGTTATTCAATATCATCATTATTTACGGTGAGAAACGACATTCCTAAACATCCATTCCTTGAATTTTTCAATGCATAATATTGGTCCATTATTGGAAACATTAAAAAATTCAAAATGTGTGATTATTTACAGCTTGTTTCTGCAGTATTGCAGTGGCAGGAGCAACTCGCTCCCAATTACAAGGTGCTTGAATATCCTTGGGGGAAAAAAAACACATTTAAGACAAAAAAAAAAAAGATTGACGGAGGGTCACCCGTCAAGAAGACACAATCTCATGAGATGAATAACAATTGCTTTTCTTTTAACCCCACGCTATAAGACGGTCAAGATGTAGCGTTCGTAGTGTTGAGTCAGAAACATCCTCATCACGATGCAAAAGCCGGTCAATTCAGGCGCCATCTCAGCGAGCAGGCCAGCGAGCTCAAATGGGTAAGCAACCCGCCGTGAATAAAGCCTCTGGTCAGTTTCTTACGGCCAATTCTTTCGAGCTTCCAAGAATTTACTGTAGCATTGTACCTTTGATGAATCCGACTCGGGCAGCCCGAACCGAAGCAATACTTCTTACACGTGGACTTCCCGGAGCTCGGAGGATGGACAATATTTCCGCTTCTGGGAAGGTAAATATACCGGCGTAAATTCTTTCCCTTTCCTTTGCGATCAAATTATCCTAATCATCGTTTGTGCGCAGAGTTCTTCAGCGGCACCCAGACGACTTAAACTGGCTGTTCGTCTGCGCCGAAGGAACCCGAGTCAAGTACGAGAAATTGGTGGCTAATTTGGGGCGACTGAATGCGTCGATGGTAAAAGCCCGAAACCTTTCACCAAAATTAACAAGGACAAAATAGTACGATAAGGCAGCTGTCGATTCTCCCCAACAGGACTGGTTTTTAGGAAGGGCCTTACGAGACTCGGAGGCCACCATCATACATCACTTCGCCTTTCACGACAATCCGTCGGCCTTCGCCTATCCGGATTTCGCGGCCGGATTCATCCTGAGCATATCCTTAGTGAGAAAGTCAGTAGATCGAAAGGTGATATTCATGCTGACTTCGGAGTACCGATTTGAATTGAATTGAAAGTATTTTTTTTTTCCATCCGTGAAATTCTTCCAGGCTGGCGTCGCGGCTGCATTCCTTCTCCGACCGGCTGGAGTTTTCCATCGACGCCCAGCACGAGTTCGCCACGTTCGTGTGGGACGACGGCGACGGCGTAGGCCTAGTGGACGATCCCGAATTCTGCATCGAGGACGGTCAACTGTGCGCCACGTTCTACTCTTCGGCCAACATTGACTTCTGCGTACGTAGCAGCGGCACCTTTTCTATTTAAATTGTGGATTTCTAATCGATTCGGTAGACGAGTAATTGCCCGCTGGTCACCCTGAATGACAGGGTAGGAACCCCGCAATCGCAGACGTCTTCTTCGCCATCAAATCATGCGCGAAGTTTGAAGACAGAGGTAAAGCATCCGATTTCCCGAATCCAAAATATTACGGATTTTAAATCCACGCTTGTTTTCCAATCAAACAGTTCCCGTGATTCTTCAAACTTGGGCAAGAGACGCCTTGGATTTCAGATTCTTCACCGACAGTACCAACACCACGTATCCGCTAGTAAATCTTGGAATCCCCAACACGGACAGAGGTGGGCGCACGGATTTTAAATTGGTTACATGGTGACTACAAATTTCTGTAAATAAAATTCCCTGAGTTTTCCAGGGTCATTTTCACATTTTTCGAGGTTCAAAAACATTTATTTTGAATGGTGCAACAATGAAAAAATTGAAAAGCACAAATTTCAAAGCTAATCATTTGTTTTTCATTGAAGAGCCAAGATAACATTTTTGATTTTTGCAGCAACTAATTAGGCAAATCATTTTTGTGTGCTAATTTTTAGGATAATGTTAAAAAAAATAAAAAATAAAATTGGATGATATTGAAAAATTCCAGGTTTAACTTAAAAATTCCCCGAGTTTTCCATGTTTTCCAGGTTAGTAGTCACCATGGGTTAAGAAAGTATTTGTTAATCCTCGCATCCTAATTCCTCTTTTAAGGCCACTGTTCCAAGACCCTGGGCATAATTAACTACGTGCTGAAACACGAGGACCTCGGACGTAAACCCTGGCTGGTAATCGCCGACGACGACACCTTGTTCAGGCAAGTATCGTGACTCGATACGCCCTAGTAACCGAAATGCGGGGCCGTAAAGGTACCACTTTTAAACTTTCAGCATTCCCAATTTACTAAAACTGCTCGGCTGCTACGAGCCGTCGCAGCCCATGGTGCTCGGCGAGCGCTACGGCTACCGTGTCGCCTCCCAGCAAGGCTACGACTACGTCACCGGCGGTGGTGGGTGGGTCCTTTTCGCTTCAAAACTCGACCTCGTCCGGCAGCGCTCGTGGTAAACGAATTTTGTGTCCTATTATTCCAGGATGGCGTTGAGCACGGCGGCACTGAGGACGCTGGTAGAGAGCGGTCGGTGCGTGTGTCCGCAAGACGACACGCCGGACGACATGTTCCTGGGCATTTGCTCGCAAACTCTAGGCATTCCGATAATCCACTCGCCTCACTTCCACCAGGTTCGCGTTTTTGACTACGGTTCACCAAACTTATTCGCAATAGTCGACGCCTACAATGGCACGTTTACGAAACTTTCTTTTCCAGGCGAGACCTGCCGATTACCCGATCGACCTTTTACGACACCAGGAACCCATTTCCTTCCACAAATTCTGGATGATCGATCCGATCGAAGAATATGCCAAGTGGCTAAAGCCTCCGGAACATTCTCGGCACACTGAACTATGAACTATTAATTAATATATTTTCAATAAACATCTTGTACATTTTTTATATTGATTGATAAAATCAGTAACTGGTAATAACCATTTTGGGGGGGGGGGGGGGGGGGGAAA
>JAQIXP010002044.1:0-16193 GCA_034700285.1 Proteroiulus fuscus | reverse complement strand
AGGTATTCAGATCATTTTATCTATTGATAGATATTGTCAAAAACAATCGCAATTTCCATTTTAATAATAATTTTTCATGCTCTTTTTATTAAAATCAACTTGTTTCAAAGTGAGACTGCCCCTTTAATTTAATACTTTTTTTGCCAAAATTATAAAAACAAATAAGAATTTATATGACATTTTTGCATTGCTGGAGTCCCTTAATATTTACAGCAAATAAAGATAGTTTGGAATTATACATCCACAGCTTCCTTTTATTTAATCTAGCAAAGCTTACTGTAAAATCTCACATCAGATAGAGCCCAACAGATCTACCTAATGGGAAAGGGACCATCCATTATTGACGCCAACAAATTCCAGTAAATGTTTAATTTCCCTTAGGGAAAATGGGCATCCATTAATAATGCCAACTAAATTCGGGAGGAATTTTTAACTAAAAATCCTTTCCAGTTCCCCTAAAATGAAAACCAGTATGGCCCCGAAAAGTTAATTCCGTTTCTCAGAAGTGGGTTTTGGAAAATTGACACGGGCGGGCGCATTTTTAATTTTATTTTTTTGAGGTCTAAAAAATCGGCGCGATTATCACTTTATTTTTTTTTGAAATTTTTTTTTTAATTTCGAGAAAAATTTACATTTAAAATTTTTTAAATTGCAAAATACGATGCAATAGCATATTTAATAAGCATACACAGCCAAAATATGTATTACAATTATGATTACATTACTTCTTTGCTGATAAATTTATTTTGCATCTAATAATATTTATAAAAACTGCTTTGAAACAGTCATACATATGGACCAGAACCAGTCAAATTTATAGAAATAAAAAAGGCAAAAACGTAGATATTGGTGCGTGCAATTTTTTTATTTTATCATTTTTTTTTTGAATAAAATGTAGTGACGCGGGAGGTAAAAAACGACGCGCGCGGTTTTGAGAAACATGCATTTAATTTTTCGGGGCCTATTTTTCTAATCAGCTCTATATAGTGGAGCAGACTAGCATTTATCAGAAAAGAAATTTAAAACAATGCTTGAGTCCTTCCCAATATATAAAAAACATCATTTTATGTGTAATTCCCCTCCTCTCCAGTGGATAGTCCCAAACAACTCAAGGCACCTGTCAGTATTTTATAGGAACTTCACAGCACAACAAGCAGGTGTAAAATGCAATTTCTGATTGGACCCAACAAATATGAGCATAAGCACAAAGTCATGCTGGAAAGTTGTCTTTAAATTTATAATAAATGTAACTATCAAGCTTCTGTATAAAATGTGCATTGTTCAAACAAAATTGTTTATCCATTTCTTATATTTGGTTTGCCAGAATATGCACGAGCACCATTTTATAAAAAAAATTATGTCATCAAGGACAGTGCACCTTTAAATAGTTTTCTGTTTGTGAATTTCAGTTCCATCAAGAAACTGGTGAATAGATTAATGCATTTAAATTCGTCAACAAATGCCTTTTGAATGCTTGCCACATTTCTAAATATTCGGAACACAACAGAAGCATCTTTCCAAATGTATTTCGCTGCTGCAATTTATAAAATTTAATAACACTCCACCAATCAAATTGTTCAAATAGTTTAGCTCGAGCTCCGTACAGAGCAGTCCCTGACCTAATTATAACTTCAATTATTCAATAAAACTGGCTTCCTCTCCAATCTCATTGCTGATGGCTTTGTGCTCTTTCTTTCCATGCAATGAAAACGACCAATTTTAAACACTATTCAATGGATTGAGATGGGGTTGGGGGAATTTCAGTGCGATATGTCACTGCATGCATGGTACGAGGCACCAAATCGTGCATTTAGGGAAAAAAATAATCACTCCTGTGGCAATACTATGTATTAAAGGAGACATTGTAAAGAAGGTGACACTAATATGAAAAAGCTGACCTGGTGCTTTAAGGGTGAAGAACTAACGTGTGGTCTCCACTTTGTTTTCAGGTGATGGATCTTTCTCCAAGCCCTCCTTGTGAAACACAGAAAATGCAATTAATTAAATAAGCACAGCCTCATTGTTATTGAAAAATTACCATAAATTGCCGTTAAGCAAAGCGCATATCAAAGTTATCAAGTGGAACTAATTTTCAATTGAAAAATTACGATGGCAAATGCATCCGGTTGAGAGATGGGGTGTCCACCAAACTCTCATTTTGGTTTATCCTGATATAAATTTCCCAGAAATTAACATAAAATTCAAGTTGATTTCAAAGCATTATTGTTTAAAATGGAATTCCCCAAAAAATTGCTCAATAAATTAAATCCAATTTTTAAAGTTGAACATCAGAGTAAAGTGTCATTTGAGATCATAATAAACTAGCCCATTTTCATTGAAATTTCAAAATTATATTAAAAGGACAGTCTCACTTAAAACAAGTTATTTTAAAACAGTACACAATTACTAGTTATTAATTTCTGTGCCAATAATAATTGCAGCAAAGTTTTCATTTTGAAGAAATCTCGACGTTTCCAAAATGCACGGTAGGCGCCATTTTCCTTAGCCTTCGGCTGCTTTCGGCAAGCTTTAAAGTAAGGTGGCGCCCCCTAGCACATGTACGTCTATGGCCTCACGAGAGCTCGCGCCTTCATTCCAATAGAAGGCGCTACTATGCTTTAATAAACATGGCGTCTATTAAGGCTTTGCATTGCCAACCAAATCCAGGTATTCAGATCATTTTATGTATTGATAGATATAGTCAAATGCAATCCCAATTTTCATGAATATTATAATTTTTCACACTCTTTTTATTAAAACCAACTTGTTTCAAAGTGAGACTGTCCCTTTAAGAAATTTTATTTCCAATTAATTTTTGCCTAACTTTTTTCCCTGACTAACTGACATTTTCTTATCAACATTTATGCTAACACTCTAAATATATTCAAAATATTAAGTTATAAAAAGAAAAATTGATTCCTGCAACATAATGGAGAATACATAAAAGTAAATGCAAAATGGCAACTAGAAATGATGATGATGGTAATCTCTTTAATGCATTTTTCAATCTTAATTGATTCCCATTTTGACTACTTTGTATCCGTAATTCCCAAGAAAATTCATTATCCATGCATATCAGCAACTGAATTGGACCCTTGTGAATTGTGCATAATGCTAGAAATACTCTTTATCGAATTTTAATAAAAATAAAAATAAATTAAGTGGTAATCCAAACGGCAAAATATAAGACCAGTTTATTTTGTCACTTGGCAGGTGAAGATAAAAATATTTCTTGCTTCAGTTAATACTTACAGCTTCATATATTAAAAAAAACATTTAAGATCCTTAGTTTTTTCAAAAGAAAAATATTTTTACAGAAATTCGATAGCAGTACCAATCAATTTTTAAGAAAAGAAAGAATCAGAAGTGGAAAGTAATTTTTTTTTATTTTATAAAAAAAAGTATTAAAAAGTAAAGGTAAAAAATAGCTGAATGATTTAAGCGTATTTCTACATATGAAACGATGTGCAAATGTTAGATGTCAAGGCAAAAGTACCTTAATAGGCGATGGTTCGGTTTTTCCATTCATCTCCTCGTCTTTCCCATTTTGTTTCAGGTTCTCGTACTGTGAATCCGGCACCGACTCGAGCGGAGTTTTCTCCGTAGACTTTTCATTGTCTTGATCTACCGCTTCGGCATCGCTACAAGTGCACCCACAATACCAGATAAAACCACAATTTAGCAAGAGTATTAAGATAAAATTTGCATTCGAAAAATATAGCCTAAAATGAAGATATCAACTTACACATTCACTGTTGAAGAATCTGTTTTAGCTAAAATACAAATGAACCATTTGGTTACTTCTAATTACACTTGACTTATGATATAACAACAAACCGATTGTTATTAAAGCAGTTGGTGTTTCTTTCCCAAATCTGCTCTAATCTAATTTGCTTATGCGTCTAACCAGTCTTAAAGGGAAATAAAATTATAAAATGAATTATTTGCCAAAAGTATAAAATAGCATGTTCCAATTGTTTAAGTGCTAAACAATCCACATCCATACATGGTGGTAAGTTACAGGCTTTTCTTGCTGTTAAAACTTCAGTTTTTATGCAGTTTTCCACAGATTTTTTGCAGTTTAGTTTCAAAATGCATTGGTTTTTGTGCCTTTTTCAAAATTACATTTATTATGGAAAATTTTTGCTGGATTGTCAAAAAATAATAATAGGTAAATGCATATAAGAGAATGTCTAAAATTATAGACAATGCAATGGTTGCTATATTTAGACATAACTGCATGAGTCATGCTCAAATCATATTTTTCCATATTTCAGATTGCAACTGCTGTCAGTTTTTTGGCCATGTGACGTCATTTTCTATTTGAGAAAATATGTGATTGTACAGTGAGCACAATAAATTCAAATATGCCTAATTTTTAAAATTGTGATTGGGTATGCAAATGCAAAAGCAATGAAGATAAATTATTAGAAAATATTTCTTTAAACATAAAGAAAAAAAATTTAGTTTTAGTGTTTCATTTCCCTTAATTTAAAAAAAAAAATAACACTTTGACTTACGTGCAAAAAACCATTTTTTCCGGCGGTACAGGAATATCACCAGCAGCGCAATGATTCCCAGTAGCAGCAGGCACCCGATAACAATGCCAATAACAACTCCAAAGTTGGTAGTTTCGATTTCTGGAAAAAGAACAAAGAATTTGCATATTTTGTAGACGACAAATTTTCTCTCGCCTCGACATCCTTCATTATTTGTGTAAACCGTAACTACTGTGTTAGATGGTGAGAAATTAGCAGTTCAAATGCCAAACAGTAACAAAAATAGAAAAGTTAATAAGAGTAAAATAGTAGCCTGCATGTTAAAGTTTGCATTTAGCCATTTCCCAGAAATACGTCTAAAAGCTGGCCAGAAGCGGGACACTTTTAAACATACCGATAGCCTGGTTAAGATTTCAAAAAGAGCACCGGAACAACCACATGATACCGTATTTATACGACAAAAAAGCACCACAGACATACATTGCGGTAGAACCGAGGAAAAAAAGATACGAAGCATGCTTTTTTTTTTAAAGGAATAAGAGATATGAAAAGCTCGGGATAAACTCACGTTTTCTTTTCACTACAAATTCTGCTGTGGAATAAGCAGGTCTTTGCGTGTTTAGTTTATTACGGGCCACACACCTGTACCGGCCCTCTTGTCCATCTTCCACTTCCAGTGTTGAACCAGTTTTACCACTCGTATGTACAGACCAAGTTTCATCACCGATTGGCATAAATTCCCAAAAATAAGTTGGTTTAGGGTCACCATCGGCAATGCACGTAAATACAAGTCTTTCATTGTGGCCTAATTCAAATTCATTTCCTGATAAGCCTTCAGCTTGGATTTGTACATTTCTGGTCGGATCTGAAAGCGATACAATTTATATGTGTTTCTAGTGCATTTAGAGTGAATCAAAATCAAATTTTTTTTTCATAAGAGGAGACTGAGGCTTTGCGTAGAAGAGTCCAAAACGACTTTTAAATAAAATGTTAAACATGGTGTACTTGGGTTCGCTTATTTAGTCATGCGTGCTTTTCCGCGCCATTCTCGGTGCTGGCAGCAGAAGATTTTTTTGTGGAGAAATCCAGTAGTAGGAACGATAGCAATATTTTGCAGAACCATTTCATAGATCAATGGCACCTATACAACTTTGTAAATGAAGCATTAGCTTCCGTTCAGGGTGTCAGCTCCGTCCAACTCATCGACCCTAAGCCTCCGTCTACCTTATATTTTAATCCTGAGCCAAGTAATCAAAAAATACTAACATTCTTGCAGGAAAGCTAGCGCAGCAATGCGAGGAGTGGCAAACCCTGGATGTTCCCCTACGCATCTTAATTCGCCGTGGTTGGCGAAGACGCTCCAGCCACCGGCTTGGTTCCAAGTTAGTTGAGTACTGTACAAGTCAGATCCCTTGGTGATGTTTCGAGAATTGCCAGGAAACCGTTGCCGATTCAGGTCCCAGTACAAGCGTGGTGCTGGGTTTCCGTTCTCGGACAAACAACTCAAATTAGTGGTCGGGCCTATGTTTGCAGTTAATGGAAATTTTAATTCCTTCATCACTTTTCCGTTAAAGTAAATCTTAGGTTCGCTAGGGATTTCTGAAAAAAATTGGAATAATAAAAAGGCAATACTTTGCAGATCAATGGCTGCATTTTGACAAGTCAAAATTTTGATTTTTGACAAATTTTGAACAAAAAAAGGAAGATAAAAAAACAACAACAACATGAGGTTGTGCCAGTTTCACGAACAATAATGTACGGGTACATTAATCATGAAAGCTATTCCAGGGAACAAAGTAATCGGGTTTACAGATTTTAAATTTTAGTACTATCGCATTTATAGTGTTGATTTGCCTGATGCCCAAATCTTCAACGTTATCCTCGAATCATGTTGACAAGTTTCAAAAATTGCAACACTGTAAATTCTAAATCTGTAAGCCCAATCTGAAAGCTCACCTGGGGTGTGATATATATAAATGACCTATATTAAATGTTTACCAATTTGGATGATCCTATGGTAATAATAATCTGGCCTAGCTTACTCTTACCAACTCACCTTTCAACGTTATAAGTATGGCGTTCTACTGAAAAGAATCATCATTAATACAAATAGTGCAACACATTTGAGTATTGATTTCTACAACATTTTGTACTAGTGTCCGACACAATTTTGAGCATGCTTCGGTCATCAGAATGGTTAATTAAGGCCAGCTTATAGTGAAAGTATTGTCTGGGAGACGACTTTACCAGTACAAAAAAAAAGTAAACAAGAGAAAATGAAAACGAAAAATGACAGCGAGGTGAATTCTAACAATAATAAGTTCAGTGAAAAGGTAGAACAATGATCACATATAACACAGAAAAAGACATTTTTAGTCATTCATACATGAAGAGTGTAGACAGAATGTAGGCCTAAGAAAGTACGGGCATGGTAGAAGGGTTACTAAACTTTAGTTTAAAAAATTTTGCAAAAAATTTGAGTATGTAAAAAAATGAGTATGTAAATTAATAATCAAATGACTGTGTTGATCTTGTCATGTGACTTTCCAAATTTTATCCTAAGAAATTTACTCTAATATGTAATTACATAATTGCATGTACCTGTTCAAGGTATTGTGGCATTAGGATTCATACCGGATTAAAATAATAAGTTCAAATCTTAAATTATGCTTAGTTCCCCTTTAATTAGTCACTGTGATAGTAGAGCAGTTCCATGCACAGCTGTTGGCTACAGTCAATGTATTTTATAGAAATTATTTATGTAAATGCTTTTGTTAGATTTAAAGACACAGGCGTGAAAGTTAATAGAGTGCTTTACGTTAGTGTACTGTTTAGCATGCTGCAGTGAAAATCCAAAATACTGTTCGTAGGAAAAAAGTTTGTGGTGCCACATGGCGTCAATTTGTTTTTATGGCAGACATTTTTGCTGAATGCAAATGATGTTGTGTGATATTCAATCATGGCACAATATGTCACATGCATTCGCACTTATGAATCAAACACAAATGTATTTGGTTAGACTATAGAAATGAGAAGCGAAATGAACACTTACTCAGTTCGGACAGCCAGATCTGAATAGGTTCCACATCATAAGTGCTGCAAGCCCAAAGACCCAAGTCGGTCTGGTTTATACTTAATATCTGGACCGAACAATCTTTTGTCGAAGCGCCACCCGCAGTGGTACTCGCAATGAAACGATAGCGATCCGAAATTTTCACAGGTGACCCCCTTCGCGTCCAGAAACAGGGGACTTCCACGTCAAATTTGCAGTCTAGAGTAACAGCTTGTCCAGACTTTACAGTCATATTTTGTGAGCTGCTAATTATCTTTTGCGCTGCTATACCTAAAATGCAAATAAATAAATAAATAAGAATTACTAATTTCTCCTACAAAATGCAATAATTATTAATCTGATGTTAATTAAAATTTCAAGGATATGACAGTGGGTAGCTACATTTTACTTCATAGTTCTAATTTTTTCACATTCCAAACATAAGCTACATTTTATCGTATTTTTCAGTGTTAAGTACTGGTTCATTTTTCACATTGATTTATAATTATGATTAAGTACACTTAGCTTCACATGTTAATTTTGAAAATCAATTGTTGCTTCCATCTTATTAATCTTGTATTTGAATACCTTATTGTGAGAGCTACATCTCAAATGAAATTGTCAAAGCAGAAATTATTTACAGAATTCAGGTAATGAACTTCGAATTTTTCTGCCGAAATCCATTAACTCCATTCTCAAATTAATGCGTCTATGTACATGTATGTATTTTTTTTATATGGAATGCAATTATTTTGCAAATCAATTAATATTCTTTATTTTATCGAATCCTGTAAAATTTTCACATTTTTCACCCAGCTTGCATGTTTTTCGCATATTTATTTGAATCAGCAATTCATAATAGTTTACAGCAGTAAGCAGATTCTCTCTTAATTGCCAAACTTATTTCCCCCCAAATTTTAAAAGCCACTAATTAGTGGCCTGCATAGACTTCAAATGTCAAATTTTGCAAAAATTATAACTTTTGAAAATGCACCGCTACGGTTCTAAACAAATACCAGATGTCAGATATTACGAGGCAACACTTGTTTACCTAATGGATAGTGCATAATGAGGCTCGTTTAGCTGCAGCAGAAATATAGGTAGGCCTATACACACTTTAAACAATTTCAGAAAAAAAAAATTTGTGGAATCGAGTGGGCTTCTGAGTATTTTTTTTTGCAAATCTTATCTTGCACATTCGCGAGACAGCGAAGCTTAAATTACATTATACACACTGAGTAAAAGACTCAATTTTAACTCAAAAGACTGCAATGTTATCTTTTTACGACAATATAAGTGGAAATGCTTAAGATTGCCTATAAGTTCTTTTCTAGAAAATCTTGCACAATTTAAAGCAGAAATACTTTGCAGGCACGAGTAGTTTAAGTGCCTTTAGCCAATCCACCCAATACACACTCAAAGCTGACTTAACCAATTCACTAGCTGGTTATAATACATAAAACATGCTCACATGTAACTTATATCAGAAATACTGCTAAAATTAAAGAAGAAAAATTAATAGGTTTAAGTAAGCTTTACTCAGCATTACTTGAAATAGGACAAAATATTAAAATTTTGTTAGCAAACATGCTATAAACATGTACACACTGCATTTAGGCAAGAATACTACGGGTTCAATATTAATATATGCAATTTTTGCTGGGAAGAAATGCTCAAAGAGCTATTAAAATAATACCACGGGACTACTTAAATGCATGAAAGACCAAATCATAAATGCATTATAAAACAAATTGTCCATTATATGTCTTAATATAGACCGCACATAATTAGGGCACTTACATTCTAAAAAGATATTGATTCAATGTACATAGTGCTTTTTAATAGCAAGGAACTATATTATAATATATATACTCGTACCCTTATTTAACAAATGAACACAATTCCCATGTTTCCAGTTTCAATACAAATCAGACAATAGTTTTATGAAAACATCAAAAAGTAATCATAGCAGCACACCTTCATATATATTTTCATAAGACAATGTCAAATGGATATTTAGCTAAATTAATGTTGATTTAATATTAAAAAGCCTACATAAAATAAGTACATTACAGTAACACGTAACACGAGTTTAACCTTCCGAAATTGCTGCCATTTATTTAGTTCAATAATTATTAAAAATGAGGAAAATATTAGCGGATGAAAGGTAACCGATGCTTGTACTTTTAGCTGGAGCAACATTACTGACGGCATAGACATTCTCCTTTCCCCTCCCTGTCGCGTCATCGTACTGCTACAAGCAAGTGCTTCAGCTAAGTCACAAATGTTTATCAAAAAGTGCGCTCTGACATTGGATGACCACATAATATAAGCTCCATCTGCATTTACAAGTGGTTTGGTTAGGAATTTACATTACTATTTTTTTCAATTATTAAAAGGTAGTTTGAATATGAAATTAGATTACTGGCAAAAAAACCAATGATTCATAAATGATAAAACTATACTCAAAAGTAATTAAGTTCTGTAATTTGGATTATTTAAATGCATAAATGGATTGATATTATTTATCAATTCCTTTAGTTATCATGATTATTCATGAATGCATTTTTGGCAGCAATTTCCAAAAGAAACAGCATTTTATTTTCAAGGCACATTTATTAAAGCAATTCATAATTATTTTCTATGCCGAGTTGTTTAATGACTATATTGTAAATATAAGTTCACATTAAATTTAATAACATTGGCTGTAATGACTCACTTGTACAACAATTTTAAATAAAATTAGTCAATCAATTTGAGAAATCACATGAAATGGCACAATTTCCATAATAAATAAAATAGGTGTGTTAAGAACAACATTTTTCAAAGTATTTACCCTAGCAATTCTTTTCACCCCTTAAACGCATAAGTTATTAATGTTCCACAAAAACAACACTTTCCCTATCAAATATACATGACCTATTATGAGGCGTAAACTGCCAGTACATTGCTACACAGAAAATACCTGTTGGTAAATTAACCCCCCCCCCCCCCCCCGACCAACTCCAAACTAAAAAGTTGAACATTTTAACGAACGACTGCCTCGACTTGCAACTTTTTGTATGGGGAAAAATTGTTAAATGTCAAAAAAGTAAAACAAAAAACGAAAATTAAACTTGTTTGAGTAATGGGGCTTATGAAGTTGTTTGCAGCCCTTCCCTTCATTATATTCAAACTCACTATTGTTTTCAAGGTGAATAAACTAACTTTGTTTTATGATTACCAGTCTAAGAAACCAAGTCAAACCCTGCCAACTTCTTGAGAAATTTCCAGGTAAATTTTCCATGTCATGCATTGCAGACTCCAAGAAGCAATTATTACATTAAAAAGCTTCATGGATTTGCAAATTTTTTAAGAAGGCGAGAGAGTTTGCCAAACGTTCGGCACAAAGCAGGATCAAAAAGAAATGTTTTAACAATAGAGTGACAATAGTCTAACAATAGACCCACTAATATTTATCTAAGTCTCAAAGAATTCAGGGCATTAAATTGTGCTACTGGCTCTAAGATGCCATAGACATTGTGTTCAGCAACCATTTATGTTGTATTTAAAAGAGATTTTTGGCATAATGCATTTCACAGATGAAGACATTTTCGACCAGGGTCATGAACAAACTGAATGGAAATTAGTTGTATTGGGCACTGGAAGAAACCACTTTTGATAATAGTCTATTGAAGCAAAGTTACAATAAGTCTTGGAAATGCCATCAATGTACCACTCAGATCTAAGACAACAATTCACAAGCTAAAGATTACTGTTGAAATGTAGTCCTGCCTTTAAAGAAGGAAAAATTCCCCATTGAAAAACGGATTTTTCAGTGGGAAAATTAACTCCATTTATGTGGAGACAGACTTTAGTGGAGAATTAGAGTAAATCACAATAGCCATTTTATTATCCATGGATAAAAATACTCTCTTCAAGGACTTAAATATAGAGAATACATGTAGTTTGCTTCCTATACATAGTAAACATCGAAATTTGTCCCCAAAATACAGGATTCCGAAAATTTCTTTCCCAAAAAAAATATAGGAATATGATTGGAACTTTCATCATGCTACAAAATCTTAAAGGCTAGCTTTTTTTCTAAATCATATTATTTTAAAAGAATTTCATGTGATATTATTTCAGGCCTATACTCAATTTCACATCAGGTTCCTAAATATCATGGTTATAGTTTCAAAATTTAGGAACATGAAGAAAATAAAGTCACCTCGGTTTTCAATGTATCTTTCATGGCTAAGCAAATAGGTCTTATAGGGTGAATTCAACTTTCAAAAAAAGGTGAAAATTGACTTTATATTTAATTTAGGATGCATTAAAACCTTATGAAAATTTGCAGAAAAAACACATTAACTGAAGAAAAATTCCTAAAAGCAAAATATAGGTAATTATCTGTGACCCTTGTAAATTTGGGTAAAACAGTTGACAGTTAGATAATAGGTTTGAAATTTTACATGCCACATGACAGATATGGTTCTGTAATGGGGGGCTCTTGGACATTTGACCTTTAAAAAGATACATTTTGTGAACAAAACAAAATGAACATTTTAAAACTCATAAATAACCATTTTCTGTCTAAAATATAATCCTGCCATTAAAGACTTGCAAATACGAGCGCAGGTCAAACATAATTGGCAGATTTAATTGTGATTAGCTGGCATAAAAGCCGTGACAAAATATCAGGGGTTGTTGGGTAAATAAATGTACTACTAAATTATTAAAATACCAGGAACTATAACCATAAATTTCACGTGATGTTATATAACAAATGCATAATGTCAAAGCATCCATTTGTGATATCCTAGACATTTTGTCATGTCGAAAACGGTTTCCCAAGGCTTCAGCATTAATAAAAATAATTGGAAAAAACACAAGCTTGGACCAAATAACTAAAACACGAGTGATAAACGCTTTACTAATGAGAATAATAAAAATAATGAACAGTTTTAACTATGTGTTCACGTACTTGCATCCATTCCTTTTATGCCACGTAATCCAAGCTAGCTTATAGGCCCCTATCTAAAAATAGTCCTTTAGTTAAAAGTATTTTGACCAATCAAATTCCAGACAATGTTAATTAAAAATAATAAAAAGAGGAAACCAGCTATGTAAACGAGTTTCATGCATTCTTCATAAAAATTTAATTAATTTTTGACAACAAAAAATGAACATAATTGCAAACAAACAAGCTTAGTTATTGGTGGACAAATCAGTTTCCGAACGGATATGATAGAAAACAACTTCCTAGAACATTGTCCTTTTTGGTATTTTTTTTTTACCATATTCTGACTAGGCCTATAGAATTCCAAAAACGGGTCCCTGTGCATTGCCCCTATTCCAGACTCAGAATTATTCAATCTGCTCCACCTTGCAAGCACAAATGTCATTTTTAAAAGAACAACATTCCCTTCAGCCATAACTTTTAAGATGTCTTAAGACCCCTTGTTGTTGAACCCAGCCCCTCGGTCTAAAGTTACCAGTGTATGTCTCGCCTTCCGAGGGCTACATTTGGGGGTAAATTGGTGCTCCAAAGAGTCATCTTCAGAAACATTTGGTGATTCTGAACCTAAGATGCACTCTTACGGATAGTTAACTTTAAGATTGTTTTTTGTTTTTTTTCCAGCAAATATGTAATTTTCTTGAAAGGCTTTTATCTCATTCCACTATTCTTCAGATACCTAGATTACGAGCATGCAAGGGTAAGATAGTATCGCGTAAATCCGGTTGGGACTGAGCCATCAAGGCGACATATTTTCAAGCCATCAGACCTCAACTAGTGAAACTACCTCTCAAAAGCTTCAATGATGATAAAATACTTCTCAAAAATTACTTTTAAAAAGCCTAGTACTTTTCCAAAGAAAGGTCATTGTAGCTATATCATACTTTTTACTCATATTACCCATAATTTCCCTGACTTCTCTCTGGAATATAATTTTCCAACGTTCCTCGTAATAGGTCTATTTTGAAGAAATTCAAGTCATACCTTCCAATGGATTCATTATAAGATGCGATTTAGCAAGTGATTTTTAGGTGTTATGAGCTGTGTAGGCCTATAATCCCTTTAATCCCCAACTTAGTTTAAAAGCAGCTCCAAACCAGGCAGTTACACTCGCAAAAATTGAAAGTGCTCCAAAAAAACCCTGCTTTTTAACCTGCAACAGCTAGAGCAGGTCCAATTGTTACCTGTCAGGTGCTAGGTCAGGTGTTTTGTTGGGTTGTTTTAGGTTGATGTGGTTTCTCCAGGTCGAAGCATGCAGTTCCTTGAACAATAAATTGGTTCAGACCCCAACCAGCATCACCAGCATCCAACCAAGCAAAAGAGTGATTCATATACAGGCCTTTAGGTCAATTATCCTGGTTTTTTTTCTCCCTCTTACTCCCCCCTCCCCCCTCCAATCCCCCTCATAAGCCATGACCGTTTCCTTAGCATGCAAACAGGTACTTTATCATTGCAACAATGCTTTTTCTGCTCAAAGTTTTCTCCCTCGTCATGCATCCTTCCACGGGTTGTTTTTTCGCTCACCTGGGTCAGAGGAAAAAAGGTATTTTGTAAGTTCCATGTATACATCAAATTCATACAGGTAAGCTCATAAAAAAATACATAAAAATCCCCCATAGCGAAAATTACGTAAATAAATATAGAGCGCACTTTTTTACTTAAAAAAACTTGACAAGGAGTGAGGTAGGAGTCAGTTCAGTTCAAGTGAGTATGGCACGCTGTTGCAAATCATAGCTTTAAAAAACCCAGAAAAAAAAACTTTGCTTAATTTTAACCAAAAAAAAAAAAACTTGCATGGTAGGCTCGACCATTAGAAAGCTAAACCGAGAGTTGGATGACCCTCTTGTGCATGGCAGATGGCATAAACAATTTTTTTCTGCAACTGTCGTATCCACAAAAACAACATCTGGACCTCTTTTTGTCAGTTCATTTTTTACAATTGTGTACCTTGCAGCAGTTTTTCACAAATGGACATATTGACACTATTTTGAGAAATTTGTCAAAGCAATAAATCAATTCATTTTAAATTAAAAGTACAGCTAAAAGTGGACATAATGTTGTATTTAACGGATACAGTAAATCCAGATTGGCATACCAACAAATGCATATCTAATTAAAGGGACAGTCCCACTTTGAAACAAGTTGATTTTAGGAAAAGAGCATGAAAAATTAAAATTGTAATTGAATTTGAGCCTTTATCAATAATTAAATTAATTGTGCTGAATAGGCTATTATATATGGATTTGGTTACAAATTGCAAAGCCCCAGATAGGCACCATTTTACTAACAGTATGCAGCGCCCACTACTGAATAAAAAGCATACACTCTCAAAAAGCAAGTAGACACGCATGTCCTAGAGTGCGCCACCAACTTTCAGTGTCGTCTAAAATCAGTAAAAAAAATGGCGCCTGACATGCTTTTGGTAAACTTGATTTCAATATGAAATTTTTTCTGCAATTATTCTCACAGCCATTCATATTTAGCAAGTGTACAATTTTTAATTTTACTTAATGCTACAAGGTGGGACTTTCTCTTTAATCCATGAAGCTTGTCAACCTTTATAGTCGTAAAAACACTTACATAATGTAAGCTTATAATTCAGAATGTTTTAATTAGTCATTAAATTCCCATGTTCCCTTTTACAATACTTGAGCACCAACCATGTATTAAATATTGGCCTATATAAACACATACAAAGTATTGGAAATTCATTTCGAAAAATTCGCCAAAGCATATCTTGGAAATAAATGTGTGCATGACGTCACATCTGCAGATATGCCCATAGGTTTACTGGTAGGCCTACATGCACTCCATGGGAAGCAGCTGTACAAAATCATTAATTATGCTGTGATTAATGTGTGAATATGGCACATTCACTCAACATTTACTCCGATATAATGGTTCAGACCCTAGCTACACTGCCTGTCAGCATAATGTAAGGTTTTCCATTGCACGCTTATACAAGTGAAAACAAAATATGTAGTTAGATTGCTCAAATTAGGAAAAGCTTAATGAGAATATGCCCCAAGTGCTCATTTACCACAAACATGAATTTCTTAAAGATGTAATCAAATTAAAGTTCAGTTTGAAAATTATTAATTGAAACGAAACTTAATTTAAAATACTTTTGAATTTTCACATACATGTGCACTACAGATATTTAAATATTATTGTAAATTAATCTGATGAAATGCTAATATTTGACTATATATAGTTTTGGCTCAACATTGCATGTATACTACATGAATGATCCATCAATAGAAATCACTCTTCATTAAAAAACGGCTTGAATTAAACCAGCTTGAATTTTATTAAAAAATGTACGATTAAATAGCTAGAAAACATGCACTTGCATATAGTAAAGTATAAGAGTTTGATGTCCTGGAATGCCACTATATAGGTCAGTTGCATCAACAACAGTTAAGTCTTAACCCTGGGTTATTATAATCATGTGACTGATTTGGGTAAGAAAAGTCAAGAATTCATGTAGGCCTATACATAGAAAAACTATATAAGATTAACCTTAATTGGGTTAAATTAGTTAATGTTAACTCTTGTTTGGTGCAATAAAGACCGAGATCATGGCAAGAGGCGGTGCATGGTGGTGGAATTTGCCACATTTTATTTGCCCATTTTTGCTCCT